>APFE030271085.1:0-19717 GCA_000404065.3 Pinus taeda | reverse complement strand
AAAAATATTTTTTTCAAATTTTTAAATATAGCCGATATTTTGCCGATATTTTCAAAATATCGCGATATTTTGCCGATATTTTCCGATATTTGCCGATATTTGCCGATATTTTCAAAACAGAAAATATCGCGATATTTTCTCGGCGATATATCGTTTTGCCGAAAATATCGCGATATTTTCGAATATCGCCGATATATCGCCGATATTATCAACAGTGGTCTATAGCATGCAAGATCCACCAGACTAGATTCATAACTCCTTAACTTCTTTAGATTAGTAATCATATGAGTTGGCATTGGCTTACTGTCCATCATACCAAATTTATGTAATACCTTGATCACATATTTTCCTTGACCAAGATATATTTCACCAAGTTTGTGCCAAACCTCTGGTCCCAAATAATAGTGCATAAGCCCAAGATCCTTCATGTCAAATTTGGCTTCCCACTGCCTCTTGCATTCCTGTATTCGATGTTCCACACCTGTAACAAGTAAGTCATCTACATATAAAAGTATGACAGGTTCATCCTTGACCACTTTGATGCAGAGGTTAGGATCTGCAAAACTCTTGACAAAACCAAGTCTCAATAAGCCTGCATCCATTAAAGCATACCATGCTCTAGGTGCTTGTTTTAATGGCAGAAGTGTCCGCAAACACAAAATTTTATTAATCAGAAAAGAAATTACATATTACATTTGCAAGGGTTTACACACACACTCCAACACTCTTGCAATCAGGAAAATGAACTATATATAAGCTTAATTTCCTAACCTATTCTAGTTATGGACTACTTATTGAATTAACAAGTGTCCATTTACAATAAATGCCATTCTAACCAATCTCCTAACTCTACTCTTAAATTGGAGCCTAAGATACGACATTATTCTAGATGTCATATCTTTTACAACAATATTCTATTTCTAAGTGTCTCCAATATTTAATTAAATATTCTAAATAAATAAATATTCTATCCTAACTTTGTGAACTACGAATTTTGTACTTTGGATCATTTAACATTCCCCCCCATGATCCAAAAATACATTACAACAGATACCAAGTTCATCTCTGAACTTAGTGAATTTGATCCAGCCAAGTGGTTTTGTGAAAATATCAGAGACCTGATCTTCTGAAGGGTAAACTGGCTTGATGACGTCCTTAGCAATAAGCGATCTAATGTGATGATACTTGGTGTCCATATGTTTTGTTTTGGAATGAACAACTGGATTCTTAGCAAGCTTTATGGCTAAATGGTTGTCGATGAATAATGATGTAGCTTCTGCTTGAGGAATGCCCAAATCCTGCAAAACTCTGCGCAACCAAACAATTTCACATGCTACTTCCCATGCTGATATGTATTCTACTTCGGCTGAAGAAGTGGCTACTGTAGCTTGTTTCTTGCAACTCCAAGATACTACAGTTGACCCCATGTTCATTAAATAACCGAAGGTTGATGCTCAATCATCAATACTGCCAACAAAGTTGGCATCTGAAAATCCGCCAAGTATAAAGTTTTTAGTCTTGTTGTAAAGAAGACATAAATCTTTTGTTCCTTGGATATATCGTAGAACCCTTTTGGCTGCATTCCAATGATTGTCTCGTTGTTCCTACATAAAACGTGAAAGAATATTAACTGCATAAGATAGATTTGGTCGAGTGTAACGAATAAAATATATAAATAATATAAATATAATGTAAAAGATAATAATCATAAATAATAGTTAAGTTAAGCTAATAATTAGGTTGAAGAGGCATGTCTAATAGGACATGACTCTTCATGAAGAGACGCTTGGTATATAAGCAAGCCTCTCGTTCTCATTTGTAAATTCATTCTTATTCTTATTCACATATTTAATAAATAATATTTGTATCCTCATGGATATCTTTATATTCCTAGTTTTCTAGAATAATTAATTTATAGAAAGAACTTTGTTCGCTTCATCGAGTCGTTGTCAGATAAATCAGGTTGCCAATCAACTGCCTATAAGTAGTGTTGTCCACCTTTTCCCCCCTTTCAAATTTTGAAAGTTTCAAGTTTTGTTCCATGGGGGTAAGAACGGGCTTGCAATCCTGCATGCCGAAGCGCTGAAGAACTTTTCTTGCATACTTACTCTGAGAAATGAAAATATGATGTGGACATTGGAATACTTCAACTCCAAGATAATAGTGAAGTAGTCCCAAGTCTGTCATCTTAACACCTGCATGTAACTCCCTTTTCAACTGTACAATATGATCATCATTGTTTCCAGTAATGATCAAATCATCTAAATACATAACAAGAATCACCAGATGTTCACCCTGTTGACGTACATACAAAGTATCATCAGATTCACTTCGTTGAAATCCAACTTTCCGAAGGTATTCATCCATTTTGGCATACCAAGCTTGTGGAGCTTGTTTTAACCCATATAAAGCCTTATTTAGTTTACAGACTTTATGTTCGTGCCCTTCAATTTCAAAACCTGGCGGTTGTGTCATATATACATCTTCCCGTAATCTTCGTTGAGGAAAGCACTCTTTACATCCATCCGATGAACTTTCCATCCTTTTTGTGCTGCTAATGCGAGTGTTAAGCAGATGATGTTCCATTTGGCCGTAGGAGCAAAAGTCTCCTCATAATCAATGTCTTCCTGCTGCGCAAAACCCTTAGCCACAAGTCTAGCTTTGTACTTGTCGATTTCTCCATTTTGGTTCTACTTAATTTTGTAAACCCATTTGCATCCGATGGGTTTAACATTTTGAGGACAATCAACAAGTTTCCAAGTGTTGTTGTCTTGAACTACCTTATATTCTTCAACCATAGCTTGTTTCCATTCTTTATATTTTATTGCCTCTTTGTACGTGGAGGGTTCAGTAAAAGCATTTGTGATTAAGGAAAAATTTCCTTCATTCCTGGTGGACCCCCTTGTTCCTTTTTCTCATCGGGCCTTACATATTTCAAAAGTTGAACAACCCATTTTGGCAATTGATGTTCACTTGTTGGAGATTCTGAAAAGTCACCATCATTATAAAGAGGATTAATGTAAACAGAGGTGCGGTGATCAACTGCAGATTCTCGGGGCGGAGAATCATTGTCAGAAGAACTACTGCTACTAGGAGAGTCTGATGAACTGCCAGAAGACCCAGACTGTGTTGGTGAAGTAGATGGACTGGATGAATCATCTTCAGAGGAAGGAAAATCAAGTTCATACCAATTTTGTGAATTTGGTTGACTTTGAATGTTTTATCTCCTTTTTGTTTCCAATTTTTGAAGAAGATGTTCTATTTCTTCAGCAGTCTTACTCTCAGTGTCATCAAAAATTACATCTCTGCTGACAATAAATTTCCCATTTGACAGAACCCTGTACCCTTTCTTTTCATCCAAACATTCAATCATTGTGCATTTCAAACTTCGTGAGTCAAGCTTAGTTCGTTTTTCTTTTGGAACTAAGGCATAACACACAGAACCAAAAACTCTAAGGTGTTTAACTTTAGGTGTGAAACCAAACCCTGCTTCATAAGGTGTGATTCCATCCAAAGAAGCAGTGGGAGATTTGTTCCTTAAATAAACAGTTGTATGGATTGCTTCTGCCAATAAATAGGACTTAACTTTTGAAAAGTTAACATAGGTCTCGCCATTCCTAACAAAGTGCAATCCATTCTTTCTACTACTCCATTTTGTTGTGGAGTGTAGACATTTGCAAGATGGCGTTTGATCCCATTGTCTCTGCAATAATTTTGAAATTCATTTGAAGTGAATTCTCCTCCATTGTCAGTTCTAAGAGTGCCAATCTTTTCTTTAACTTCATTTTCAACAAGTTGACGAAAAGTTTTAAACTTTTCAAATGCCTCTGACTTATGCTTCAAGAAGTGAACTCATGTCATTCTGCTAAAATCATCAATAAAGATTAAGAAATATTTGCAACCTCCTAGAGAGGCTTACAAGGGTCCACAAATGTCACTGTGTACTAATTGCAAGCGCTTGTTTGCTCGCCATGAGCTTGTCAATAAAGGTACTCGACTTTGTTTTCCATAAATGCAAGCTTCACATCTTGCATTTTCTTTCTTGAAGGTAGTAAATCCCTTAACCATTCCTTGTTTTTGCAGTTGAGAGAGACTAACAAAGTTTATATGTCCATATCTCACATGCCATAATCTAATAGGTGAAATGTTTGTGTTGGTTGCCCCTGCAAAGTCAGAATTCCTTGGAATAATTGTTCCTTTCATTCATAACAGTTTACCATCTTCATATCCTTTCATTATTGTTTTCATGTTCTGGTTGATTGAATTAATTTTAACTAGGCCATTCTCCGAAACCACTTGATGTCTAGCTTGTCGGATCAAGACTAAAGACGACAAATTCTTTTTAAAGTTGGGTACATACCATACATTTGAAATCAATCTTTCTCCAATGTCAAGAAGATAAACTTTAATGACACCTTTTCCATAAGGAGTATGTTTTGTATCATCAACGAGAAAGATTGAACTAAGGTGGCATGGTTAGTAGTTCCAAAAGAAGTCTTGTCGAAAAGTCATGTATTGAGTTGCTCCTGTATCTAAAATCCATGCATCTTCATAATCACTTTGAAAAAAGGTGGAAACTAATGTTGTTGATTCTGATCTTTGACTTGATGTGAAGACATATTCCGAACCATCATTATCTTGATCAGTGGCAAATTGAGTTGTGTTTTGATGGAACTTTGGAATTTTATCAATGGAAGTTCTACAATCTTCTACAAAATGGCCCACATTGTTACATCTTCTGCAGATAATTTGATTCAAGTCTCGGCCTCTTCCTTGATACTGTCCTCTTCCTCTGCTTTGACCTCTGTTTTGAGTTGGCCCTCTGCTTTGACTTTGACCTCTTCCTTGCTTGTTTCCTCTGCCTTGAAAGTTGCCTCTATTTTGAAAGTTTCCTCTGCCTTGATTGTTTCCTCTTCCTTGAACGTTTCCTCTATTTTGGCTTCTTTCACGACCTTGTCCACTATATGCTACTGGATGTGGATTGGAACGTCCTCTTCCTCTAGAATTGTCAGTTGATGATTTACTTATGCTAGCTTCTATGAAGAAGACATCTTCCCCTTGTTTCTTCTTCCCAAAGGTTTTGTTGTGTTGAGCTAACATCTCACTTAGCTCATCAAACTTTAATTTATCTAACTTTCTAGTCACTTGTAGAGTTTCCAAAAAATGCGTGTAAGAAGAAGGCAATCCAACAATTAGAATTGTGGTCATGAAACTGTCATCTACTGGTGGAAATCCAGCTTTTACTATTTCTTGCTTAATATTTTTAAACCTGGAGATATACTCAAGGACATCTCCTCCTTCAATTAGTTTTTGTTGAAGCAACTTAAGTTGTAGATCAACCTTTTTTTATTCAGGTTGCGTATCAAATAGATCTTTGAAAGTTTGCAAATCAAACCATGCATCTGAGGCGTTTTCAATATGAATATACATCTCATCATTAACTGAACACTTTATAAGAGCTAATGCCTTTAATTTTTAACTTCCCATTTTGCAAGTGAAGCTACATCTGTGGGTTTATTTGGCTTAATGTCTCCATCACATATGTCTTGCCACAATTCATTATATATTAGAGTGCTTTCAATGAGACGATTCCATGTTTTGTATGATTTTACCCCTTCAAGCTTATCAGAATCATAGAACAGATTAAATTAACTGCGACATTGTAGTTTTGAAGCTTTGCACCAAAAAGAATCAAGCACAAGAGAAAGATGAGCAACACATCACACGAAACACACCACGCAAAAACGATCTATCGGGGCTTGGCCTTGACCCTCGTATAGTCATTGAAGGAGAAAAATCACTGAGCTTTGCACTTGGCTCTAGTCAATTTCTCTTAAGAATTTACAATGAAAACTTTCAAAAGTTTGACTGATTTACAATCCCCGTGTAAAATTGTGTGCAAGAAATATTTTAACCCCCCCTCAAAGTAAAAAATTACTTTAAGTTACAATGTCACTCTTATCTCTCCAAAATAAAAAATGAAAAATTACCAAAGATAGAATCTCCTTATTACTCCAAGAATTACAAAATTTTACCACTTCAATGGAACTTACAAATGATCCTTTCACACCTTATTACTAAAAAAATATTACAAATAACAATATATTTCTTCGTGGCAACCATTGTTCTGAGGCTTGTCACAATCGATAAGCACTTGCACGCTAAGGGAAACAAGATTGCCAGTCGCGATTTGGTTGGCGCTTTCTACTGCTCCAGCTACGGATCTCACAGGTATTGGCAGAAATTTCCTATTGTTTTCCAAGCAAAAACGTATAACCTATTTAGACTTTGCTCGATTTAAATCCCATACAATAATCCGCTGTAAATGGAAATTGAACCTGCGATGCTAACTTTTGAGAAACATGGAATTTGAGAACTAAACTCCCACTAGTTTTATCTGGGCTGAGCTAGTTGTCAGAAATTCCAACTTTGCCCTACAAATCCACTGTTATAACTAAATCCCAATCGGGGATTTCCTGCTACCCCGATTTAAAAACTTGCACTTGCATGAAATAAAACCATACTTTGAAGTGGCTCAACCATGAACCTGTGGGCATGCCACAATTTGTCAAATCCAAGCAGTCACCATCTGCACAAATGATATAATACTTTAAAATATGCTCGGAAATCATCACGCAGTATTCTCTCTAACATGCTTGCGGTGCAAGATTCAAATTATTCAGGATTCAGCGAATTTGGAATGGTCAGAAAGTGCGAGGGCTCATCCTCCAATTTGTGCGAGTAAAATTTCTTTGATCTGAAGTCTTGGGCATCTACATTTCAGCGATCTATCAAGTGGGTTCTCAACTCCGGCACTAAAGAGGCCTTAGAATCCGATATCAAGATGGATTTATGATAAACTTCGCAAAAAAAGAGCAGAAAATTGCAGAATTAAAGACAGTTGTTCGAGATTTGAAGTCACAATTGAAGCCTCCATCATTTAAGGCAAGGAGGTTGCTCCTTGATCCGGCAATACATGAAGAATTCACTTGTTTAAAGAATGTCGCTCAGGAGAAAGATAAGAAAATTAAGAAATTGGAAGAAAATCTTGCAACAGTAAATTTCACGCCACAAAGTAAAATGGGAAAGATGTTGATGGAGACTTCGTTTCAGCTTGAGAAACAGATTGTAGAAGCTAGTGGAACTGTTCCTATGGCAGAGTAAGCACTGAGACATAATATTCCATTTCTAGGAGAATTAAGAACAGTTTGTTGTCGATTCCTTGGAGAGCGTGATGCATGGAGAAGTTTGGCAGTAGTTGAAGCAGAGCAAATATCAAAAATTCAAGATACACAGCAAATATTTTATAAGGGTCAGATACAAAGGGTCGGGTACGGATACATAGGTCAGATACCACGGAATACCCAATTCAGCCAATACACCCAGATCAGTCAGACCAGCTCAACGAAGAAATAGAACATAGGCGGTCAGGACCAGTACGTTAATGCCCTTGATTGAGATAATATTAACTCGGTAGGCATACCCCCTCGAACCTCACCCTGATGTTGACGGAATTATGTATACAATCAAACTGAATATGTTGCTGGGCGAGGAATCTGTTGGACACTCACATCAGGCTGAAAGGCAGGCAAGCTTTAATGGCCAGTCCCGTCTCGTGCTATATTCCACCTTTTGACAAGTTATATATATGTATAATAAGATGGTCCATTCATAAGGCATTTTACTGCCAGCGCATGAATTTCACTAGGCCTATCAGAGTCTCACCTTAACTAGAAATCCCATTTTAGATTTAATCTATCAATACAAAAATTTATTTTCAGATTTAATAATCTAAAATCAATAAAATAATAATACAAAAATTTATTTTCAGATTTAATAATCTAAAATCAATAAAATAATAAAATTTCTTTTCCTTTGAACAAATACTAGACAATTTTCATACCAATCATTTGTTGATCAATCCAATAGAATTTTCCCAGAACTTGTAAAGCTAGAATCTCCTCCTCACATCAACTGCATTACTAGTGCTCTGATATCATAATAATGGCAGAAGTGTCCTCAGACACACAATTTTATTAATCAGAAAAGAAATTATATGTTAATTTTGCAAGATTTTACACACGCTCCAACACTCTTGCAATCAGGAGAATGAACTATATATAAGCTTAATTTCCTAACTTATTCTAGTTATGGACTACTTATTAAATTATCAAGTGTCCATTTACAATCAATGCCATTCTAACCAATCTACTAACTCTACTCCTAAATTGGAGCCTAAGATACAACATTATTCTAGATGTCATATCTTTTACAACAATATTATATTTCTAAGTGTCTCCAATATTTAATTAAATATTCTAAATAAATAAATATTCTATCCTAACTTTGTGAACTATGAATTTTGTATTTTGGACCCACTTTCTTAGGATCTAGATTTATCGTTTTATATCCTATATATATGTAACCTTTGTGATCAATAAAAATATGAGAGTGATTTGTTTTGTGTGTAATTTTTCTCTCTTTCTATTTTTCTAATATGGTATCAGAGTTGGTACTGGCTTGACTCCCACAAGGGAGGGCGAGGAATATGTGAGGGATCCTGAGTGTTATTGTTTACGTACATATTAATATAGATGTGTGAGAGTTTATTTTTCATTGTGTGAAATTTGTTTGTGATCCTGTTTGTGTAGATCTGTTTGTTTGTTTGTAGCTTCTTCAAAAATCGTCAAACTTTTCGTCATCTTGCTATCTGTAAATTTTTGTTTGTGCTTATCTGCCCGGAACCTACAAAGGAGTTAAATTCCTGCCTAGATGATTTTGTCAAATTTATGTGCACTATCATATTATAAATCTGCAAAATCATCCCCACGAACTGTACATGTTGTTGCATGGATCTGGATTTGAGATCTGGGGCGGAGGAGTTTCAAGCGGCCAATGATATATGTCAAAAGTGTTAAAATTGGAGGAAGATCTCAATTTTTTGCTTCTGTGGGGAAGATCTCTGAGTTAGATGTTTATGTTGCAATATTGTTCCAATCTCAAATTTTGGAGTTTGCATTTTAAACATATTGAGTTTTGTCAACTCAATATGTGAGTGTAAGTTTGTTGGAATTGACCACTCTAACAAATGTTGCTTTGTGAAGGCAAGAAAGCTCCAAGATAAAGATTGAACGAGATGAACAATTTTTGACCTGCGCTAAGGAGGGACGTGGTGACTTGTCCATGCTTGAATGACCATTGATAGTTTGATGATTATTGAGTTTGTAGTTGTGAAATGTTTAAATTTTGGGTATAAAAAGGGTTGTTGGTTCTTAACTGGAAGCCTCAGCGTCTGAAACATCGGTTCTTGTGTGTTAGTAAGGTCAAGTTGTTTGATCAACTTTTGAACACATTCAGTATCCAGACCCCCATCCTAGCCACTGACGGATAGTTGAAAGCGAAATATCTGACAGATGTTGGTTGGTCCATAGGATGGTTCATTACTTGACAACTCTTATCACGGAAGCCCCAACGAACCGATGTGTCAATATTGTTGATCTTGCAAAGTTCATCAACGATTGTCAAAGGCAGTTACATTTTAAATGTAGGTCAAGTGACAGCTCGAAGATGTGGTGGTGAAAGAGCGGTGTTTGAGAGATTCCAGAGTGGATGTGAGTGCTGATGAAGCCCAGTCAGACATAAACTATCCTTGTTGTAATGTGTTTTCAATGTTTTCCATGTAAGCATTAAGGGAGGGTGTTGGAAGTAATGCTTCCATGTCATGTGTTCCATGTGTATTACAAGTTGTCAACGAGTATTCCAATGTGTTATTCTAGATGTGGTTGTTTCCCATGTGTATGAGTTGTTGCTATATCATGTCCTAGCCATAGATCCACTTTCTTAGGATCTAGATTTGTCGATTTGTATCCTATATATATGTAACCTTTGTGATCAATAAAAATATGAGAGTGATTTGTGTTGTGTGTAATTTTTCTCTCTTTCTATTTTTCTAATAATAGTTGTATATCTTGCTATAGGAGCGAACGTTTCTTCATAATTAATTCCTTCCTTTTGAGAAAAGCCTCTAGCTACAAATCTAGCTTTATACTTATCAATGCTCCCATCCACTACATGTTTTATCTTATATATCCATTTGGAAGTGACAACAAATTTGTCACTTGGTCTAGGAACAATTTCCCATACATCATTCTTCATAATCGACTGGAATTCTGCTTGCATTGCATTCCTTCATTCTTGATGTTCAGTTGCATCTTCATAGGAGGAGGGTTCAACCTCAGTGAGCTTAGTCATATAAGTTGCATAACCAAGATATCTTTTAGGTCTATTACTTTCTCTAAAAGTTCCCTTAGCTATTGAATGTCCCTCTGCCTCTTGTAGAGTTGTCTTCAACCAAGCAAATCTCTTACAAATTTCTGGAATAAGAACATGTTGCACAGGTTCACTAGATCCTTCAACATCTTCATGAATAGATGTAGGATCTTAAACATTGTCATCCTTTGAGATTTCCTCAAAAATGGGTACCTCTTCTTCATCAGAATCAACAAGAATATCTTTGGATCTCTTGTAAGCTACATTTTCGTCAAAGATGACATCTTTGCTTACTTCGATATGACGATCCTCTTTGATGTAGATTCTGTATGCTTTTGATGAAGCACTATAACCAAAAACTATGCCTTTTGTACTTGTAGGATCCAATTTCTTCCTCTTATCCTTTGGAATATGCATATAAACTAGACATCTAAATATTTGAAGATGATCCACACTAGGCTTCTTTCCTGTAAATGCTTCTTCTCGAGACATATTATTGAGAATTTTATGAGGGCTTCGATTTTACAAATAAACAGTTGTTACAGATGCTTCTCCCCATAAGAACTTAGGGAGATCTTGGTAATGAAGCATAGCTCTAACACATTCTTCAATTGATTTGTTCTTCCTTTCAGCCACACCATTCTGTTTAGGGTTATAAGGAACAATTAGCTCCCTCTTTATTCCTGCTTCCTTGCAAAATGCTTTAACCTTTTTGGAGGTGTACTCTCCCCCATTATTAGACCTTAAGGTCTTTATCTTCTTTTCTGTCAAATTTTCTACTTCATTCTTGAATTCTTGAAATTTCACAAATACATCATCTTTGTTCTTGAGAAGGTATATCCATGTTTTCCTAAAGTAATCATCAATAAATGTTACATAGTATTGATGACCTCCAAGAGATTTTACTACGATAGGTTCACATATATCATAGTGTATGAGATCTAAGATGTTTAGGGATCTTGTATCACTTCTTGCAAAGGGTTTCTTCACATTCTTGCCTAGAGCACATCCCTTACATATTCCTTCATGTTCTTCCTTCAATTCATGGATGCCAGTAACCATTTGATTTAGAGATGGCAATATCTTGAAGTGAAGATGTCCATACCTTCCATGCCATAATTCAGAAGAGATAACTTTTAAGTGTACTAGTGCTTGAGGAAGAGGTGTAAGAAGTTTATACAACATCCCCTCACGAATCCCAATTATCTTAGCATGTTCAATACTAGAGCCATTTCCCCAAACCAAAACTTTGCCATCAACAAAAGCAATCCTATCACCTGTATCTTCTAGACAAGAAATAGAAAGCAATTTTTTCTTCAAACCAGGAACATAGAGTATATTATTGAGATGAATGCTTCCACTGGTCTCTAGCTCCAACAAAGTAGATCTAATCTCTTTCATAAGGTAACTCTTCTTGTCTCCAAGTTCAACTGAACAGGAAGAGGTCCCTTTTGATAAAGTTTGGAGTTGATTGCATTTGCCTGTCATATGTCTAGAAGCTCCACTATCAATAACCCATACATTGTCATCCTTAAAAGTACTTGTGAGAGCTGAGAAGAAACTTCCATCCATCACTTCTTTTGCTAGCTTGGAGATATACTTCAAGATGTATCCTTTGACAGTTACAAGAAGACTCCCAAGAGTCTTGACACCTTTCTTCATAAGGCTTTCCATTGAGAAGAAAGAGTAGATGATTGCTTCTAGATTGCTCTTCAACCAAGATGTCAACAAAGATGTGATCTTCCAACTTCCTTCTTTCACCTCAGCTCTGATACCATGTTGGAAAACCAAAGTATTTGTAGATTAGAGTTGATTTTCCTTACTTGATAATTACATGTGATGTTAGTTGGCCTTTTATTACTTTTATTTCTTCTTCATCAAGCAATTACCAAAAACAATGAAGATCAAAAACATACAAAGTACACAAGATATAGACTCCATGCCAGGGAAAATCCCTCCAACAGGAAAACCAGAAAGAATACTTCTCTTCTTATAGAATCAGATTAAAATGAGATTTCCATGACCCAGTGACCAAAGTCAAATTTCCTCCCAAGCACCAAGATAGCCCTCCAACAAGATCTCCTCTAAACAAGTCAAAGTCTACCAAATTCAACGAAAGTCAATCTTTTGCCAAATTTGCCTCATCAAAATCTTGGCCCTGCAACTTCAGGTCTACAATTGGGACCTGCAACTTCAGCGCCTGCAACTCCCACAGAATACCCTGATCTTCTCACAAGTGTGGAAAGAAAAGATATATTTTCAAGCCTTCTTCCTCGCTTTGACTTTTTCGCTCTTCTTTCTTCTTGTCTTGCTGCAGATCGAACTTGTGAAGTGTGTGCTCCAATAGATCAAAGTCTTTGGCTACATATACACCTTTCAAGAGGTTGAATAGGTCTTTTCTAGGCCGACTTCTCTTTGGCAGGGCCAACTTGGCCTTGGAGGACAAATTGACTTGCTAGACTCAAAAATAATGACTTTCTTTTGTTACAACAAGTCCAGATGGGACTAAAATACATGACAAAAATTCTTCTTTGACTGAATAAACTCTAGAAGCATGAAGAGCATGCTTTGAACTAGACTTTGAGCATGAAACCCATGCTTAAATAAATAATTTTTATTCTCTTTTTTTATATAAAATATACAATGTCATGATTACAAAAGCCATTATGAAGACCGAATCTAGTTACATTCTCCAACAATATGCACAGAAATCAATTGATAAGCCAAGGCATTGATCCTTCATTCTCCATCATTTTATACCTTTTTTAAATCATTGAATTCAAAGTAGCATGTGTTTGGAATCTATTTGAGCACCTTGAAGACTTATCTTAGCCCTCTAGACTTAGCCATAGGTTTGTTGAAGTCGCTACTTTGTTTCACCTTGAGCACTACATTATTGAAGATTATTCTGGGGTGTCTACATAACAGGATCTTTGGAGGGTATTTAACCTGAGAATCCTTGGGCTACTTGATTACCAAAACCTGTTGGGAAATCCTTCCTTGTGGGGGGTAAGTCCACCCACAAGACAGCAGGTTAACTGCGACTAAGGAGATAGTTGTGGTGGATCCCACTGTTGCCCTTAACCTAGAGTCCTAGTGTGGCTTTGCACTAGGGTGCTAGATTTTGTAGTAACAAGCACAAATTTTGCACATCTCATCTATATTAGATGTTTATTCTCTTAATATTTTTAAATACTACATTGAGGCAACTTATGCCTTGTGTCACTTTAAAGTTAGGCACCAATGCTATACATCTCAATCAGATTGCCCTGCAGAACACAGCATACCTCTCTAATTGCAATGATTCAATTACAATGACAAGAGTATAAATACACATAAAAGACAATAAATATTGCCTTATGGTAAAAAGGAGTAGCTTATCATAATTGCAATGTTTAATAATAAATATTCATGACTTACAATAAATAGAACAGTTAATAATAAATATTCATTATGACATCAATAATTTTTGGTTATATATTTAATACATAATGATAGTTTATATTCTAACAGTATCACATAGGTGGTAATATACCCTACGTATAATACACAAGTAATGCAATTGATTCCTAGGCTTTCTTCCCATTCCAGTTTTATTTCCGTAATGAAGAAAGGAAAGAAATAAAGAACCTTTTCTTCACAATAAGCCTGCATCTTCCTGGCTTGTGTCATTGCAAGCTTAAATCGTTCATTCCTGCATCGTTGTCCAAGTCGTAGCATGCAAACTATCCGACTGAAATCCTTCTTTTGGTACAGGACCATGCATGTTGCTGTAAGGTTGTCTCTGCCAGCTCTTCCAGACTCTTGATAATAACTTTCAATTGATTTGGACATTGTATTGTGGATCACAAACCTCTGTAACATAACAGATATTGTCAACAGTAAAACTCATAGATAAGAAAGTAATGAATGTATACACCTACTGCCAATGTAAAAAGAAAATTGCTCATTAGAAAACTAAAGTTGCAGACTTAAGAAAGATAAATGGAAACAAACTCTCAGCACATAATATGTGTAAGAATGGGTTAATGATGACAATATAGCATGTCAAAGAAACTCCATTTAAAAATGGTTGCAGTTAAGATCCCCCATTGCCTTTATCAGCATACTGTAGTAGATTGAGACTATTACTAATGGAAACAAAAAAAATCCACTGATCTAGGTTTCCAACGATTCAGTCATAAGTGTTATTCATGCAAAGAAATGGTTTCTACGATTAAAAGACACAGATATATGCAATACTTATTCATGGTTAGAACTTAGAAATGAATAACACCTTAAACATGTTTTGAGCACAAACAATCTTTCTAAGTGAAATGGATTAGGAAGCAGAGTTTACAAACTCAAAGGAGACTGCATAAATACATAAGTGGGGAAAGCTGGCACAATTTACCGAGCATTGCAAGATTATACATTTCAAACTCGCAATGATGACCAGAATATACAGATAAACAACATTAAGAAAATGAAAAGCAACAAATCATCACACTTACTACATCAGATTTGTCTATGCCCATTCCAAATGCAATAGTAGCACAAACCACCTGCACCTCACCACTATGCCACCTTTTCTGTACTTCCATTCTCCCACGGGCTGCAAGCCCTGCATGGTAGTATACCGTCTTCACATGAAACTTGTCATTTAAGTATTTGCAAACATCCATGCACTCATTTTTGGATAGGCAGTACACAATTCCACACTGTTGGTTGAAACGTTCTGTAATTGTTTGCCCAAGCTGCTTTAAAGAGTCTTTGTTTTTAAGGATAACCTCATAGGAGAGATTGGGACGATCAAAACTTGTTTCAAGCACCACAGCATGGGGTATCCTGAGAACTTTCAATATGTCCTGTGCAAAAAAGCACAATCACACCAGAGTTAATGTAAATATATTCTTGGCATCTAAGATATTCAAAAGTGTTTCAGCTTAATCAAACATAACATACAACATTATTAATAGTACCCCTCGTACTGCTTGAGTTGCAGTGGCTGTGAGAGCCATCACCGGCACATTTGGAAATTTCTGCTTCAAGCATCCTAATTCCCTATAATCAGGTCGGAAGTCATGACCCCATTGGCTGCAAAAAGGTAAACTCCCTATGAGAGATAATAGATGATATTAGGGGCATTACGACTTAAAAGAAGATGAACTTAACTGCTCTTGCTCTAGAATGATCTGTGTAAGTTAAATTGACTTCAAAACTGACTGGAACAAAGGATCAGACCAAGTTGTATTTAGTTTATTCAGAAACAATACCTAACACAATGTGCTTCATCAATAACAAATCGTGCAAGCTTTCCCTGTAACAATAGCATATTACGACATTTAATTAATGTAGGCTAGAACCTTGATTTGAACATTCCTTTACTCAAGATACTCTAGCAGTATATCATAGCATATACTGCATGGAACTAGTGCCACAAAGTTCAAACACCTTTCTGAGAGATATTGACATTCTTTTTAATCTCAAGAACATTGTGAATCCAGGATATACCTTTTCCTGCAATGATTTTAGAGCCTCTTGAAATGATGAGCTGCCAGCAATCTTTTCGGGAGTCACGTACAATAACTTGCATGATGGTTGAACTTTCCTGCTAACCAAACCTTGAAATGAGATGCAAATTTGCTCTAAGGAATCAATGACTGCCAAAATCATGACTCTATATGAGCTCTAAGCAAAACCACTCCATGCAACTGTAGCTTGATGATTGTCAGAAAAACCTCAAAAGAACGTAGGAAATGAATTGTTAAAGCAAGTATTAGTTTATAATAGTCAATTAGATATTAGACTTCAGCATTAATAAATTCAATTTCACATTAGTTTATTTTATGTTTATATGTCTCATTTCACTTTATTGTGTTTCTCAGTCTATCCCACATTCATAAAGTAGATTGAATTGACTTGATAAGAAAGCTTTCACTTTCTCATTATGAAATACAATATGAAGAACTCCTTCAAGTTATCTTGACTTCTTTATGTGCTCAATTTCCCTAAAATCAACTGATAGAAATAAACTTTCAAATGCAGTTTTTAAATCTAAGTGCAACTAATCTATCATGAGAAATATCATATGACCTTAGTTTTTAATGCAAAAATCAGCATGCAATGCATCCTATTCTAACATGCATATAGTAATGGGACATATAAATTTCAACAATTTGGTCAAGATCAGCAAAAAGGAAGCAGTTAGATAAATGCCAAAAATTTCGAAACCTTCCAATACGACATGTGAATCTTGTCGGCACAAAAAACAGACAAAAGTCAAATTCAAGACAATAGAACACTTTGGGTCACATCCATTGGAATTAATACACACTGATCTATGCGGTCCTATGAGAACAAAAGGCTTAGACGGCGAATTATACTTTATGATAATGATAGATGATTACACTAGAAAGACAGCCATCCGTTTCCTAAAGAAAAACTCTGAGGCATTCAAGTGTTTCAAAATCTACAAGGAATTGGTCGAAAATGAAACTAATTTGAAGATCAAATGTCTGAGATCAAATAATGGCGGAGAATTCACATCCAAAGCATTTCAACAATATTGTGACGAACCATATCAGATTTCCTTGATAAGGGGTGTAGGAATGATGTGGATTCAAAGGTTTACAGCTTTCTCTATGCACGTGGGATACCATTCAATGTTCTTCGCTCACCTTATTGGCACAAAATGGTTTCTACCATAAATGATGCCCCTAAAGGATACAAGAGCCCTAGGTATGACAAGGCAAGAACCGTTGGACTTGATCATGAAAAAGCGAAAATATCACATTCTTTGAATAGAATGACAAGTTCTTGGACTGACCATGGGGTGTCCATTATATCTGATGGATGGACAAATGTGAAAGGCAAGCCATTGATAAGTGTTCTTGTTGTGTCTGTTAGTGGTGCCATCTTTCTAACTGCATATGATTACTCAGAGAAGTTCATCAACATTGTAGAAGCATTACTTGAAACAATTGATTGTATTGGGCCATACAATGTCATCTAAGTCATCACTGATAATGCTCCTAATTGTAAGGTAGCGGGAGCAATTATTGAGGATAAATACCCCAACATATTTTGGTCTAGATGTTTGGTTCACACATTGAACCTTATTCTTTATTATTTTTATTTTTGGATCCTCGAACTTAGCCTTTGGAAAAATCACCTAGGACCTAGGACTTAGGACTTCTGAGGGGATTAAAACATTTCCTAACCCCCAAGACACTTTACATCATGACTTTTACAATTTTACATCCGAAGGAGGAAAACCCATTTGACATAGACCCTCATAGATCACCCAGTTCTGCGACCAATTATAATCTAGCAGATCAACGCACTAGGATTCCCCTAAGATTCTAATGACAAAATTCATTCCGACTTTGGGGTTAGGCTGAAGGAAAACTCTGCAGATCATGGATCGGTGAGACAAAAAACCTTCCGGAACGTAGATTATCACTAGAAAATTAAGTCCACCTAGGCAATTTACATACATGACTCAATTCTGCTAAGATTATTTACAATTTACACATGCAGACTGGGTTTACAAAACAATATGATCGGGCTGATGATGATAGGCACAAACACGTTGATCAAGCGCTATCCCTTTTCCGAAGGAAAGGGGGTGTACTGCTATGGATAGTTGACACATAGTGGTGAACAGGTCCTAAACCAAACAAGGGTCCTAAGCCATTTCAGTCTCAAATTGAAAAATCAATTCAACAAAATGATAAGGCAAATAAAAACAAAGGGAAGAAGACTGATAGACATATGCAACTTTTGTAATCGTGATGGCCACTTAGAATCCAAATGCTTTAAGAAGATGGAAGCCTTGGAAGCAACCATGAAAAAGCATAACATCCAATTGAAGCACTCTTCAACTTCAACTTCAGCTTCAGGAATAGCAATGTCTGCATGTGGTTGTCAAGCATCTATGTCTGGTTATGCACTAAATGTATCTTCTTCTTCTCATTCTCATGAGTGGCTCATTGTTTCTGGAGTTTCTTATCACATGGCCAAAAACAAAGCCATGTTTTCTTCATTAAATGATTGTAACACCAAAAATATCTATGCTAGTGATGATAGATCTCTTAGTGTTATAGGGACTGAAACTATTCATCTAGACAATGGTCTTTTTAATGATGTATTATGTGTCCTTACCTTATCCTGCAACCTTCTATCTGTATATCAGATAACTCATTCAGGTGAAGGTAAAACCATTGAATTTTCACCTCATGATGTTGTAACCAATGTGGAAAAAGTCGAAGTCGGGATTAATTCGGCAAGGGTCCAAAAGTTGAAAAACTCGGCAAAGTCGGGAGTTTTTCGAAAAAGTCGGCAAAAAGTCGGCAAAATTAAAAAAACACAAAATTATTCATTTTTTTTTAATTTTTTTTAACTCTAGAGTATCCACAACATCAAATAAATGCATTTCCACTAAACATGTAAGAAAGCTAATATATAATATGTATATGAAGTCTAGTGCTACATCACATATTCAAAATAGTGAATCAACTCCTGAATCTCGAGTCCTGTCTGAGTCTCAACTCTCAAGAGTCAAAATATCAACAAAAAATATAATAAATGTACATCATGAGTCATCTAAAAGTCATCAAGTAATCACTAATCAGTCATTGAGATCCTCTTCCCCTTTTACGGGAATAGGGAATGGCTTTGTCTTTTCCTCTAGAGGAAGAAGACCCTGCCCCTGGGGATACAAAATGAAATGGACTCAATCGTCCTCTAGAAGCCGATGGAAGAGGTGGCCTCTGTGCTACACTGTCGCTGCTGCTGCCCACCCTAGATGGTGTCACCTCCTCCTCAGCATCCTCATCCAGCTCTGCTACTGCCTCCTGACCCTGATGTTGCTCTGCCTCCTCCTCCTCTATCTCTGGCTCTCCCTCCTCTGCAACTGCTACATCCTCTAGATCCACACCTAACCAATCCGGGATCGTGTCCAAGATCGGCCTCTCAGTGTCGACTCTCCATGCAGCGGTGGTATCAATATTGTCCAATGAGATGGCTTCCACATCAGTAGGTTTCTGAAGCTGTCTCACCCACAATCGAAGATTGTAGTAGACATAGACCATGTCATTGAGGCGTTGGGACTCCAATCTGGATTAAAGTCATAGATTGTAAATTAGTACTTAGAAAATTTAAATATTAAAATTAATCAAACGAATTCAAAAAATTTAATTTGAAATATTTTTAGTTTTTACCTGTTGCGCTTTTTGGAGTGTATTTTGTCAAAAACACTCCAGTTGCGCTCACACCCAGAGGAACTGCATGTTTGGCTGAGCACTCGAATGGAAAGCTTTTCGAGATGGGGTACTCTGGCACCATAGCTTGTCCACCAAGCATCTACAAGTTAAAAGAAAAATGAGAAACATAAAAAAAACATTGAAATTCTAAACTTGAAAGTTTGAAACAAACTAAAGCTTACCTGGCATTTTGGTCGACCTAT
>APFE030271082.1:62182-77580 GCA_000404065.3 Pinus taeda | reverse complement strand
CCCCCTCGAAGAGGCTGAATTCTAAGGCGTGGATCTCTCTTTTCTATCTTTTTGTGAGCTGGTTTCATAACAGCTTTGGATTTGAGCTGATCTGTAAAAGCTTCGATCAGGTGGTTTTTCATGTCTCCTTCCTCCATGGCACATATTTGGGATAAAATTTTCAGATCGTCTTCTTCTGTTGCTGCCATGAGGACTTTTTATTTCTGGGGCTTGGGATTTTCCCTTTCTTCACTTGATTCACTGTAATATTAAGAATCATAATCATATTGGGCATGACAAGTACATTCTTCAGAATCAGAACATAAACAATCTAAAGAACTAGAATCTGAATATTGCTCTATGTAAGCCTGTAACTCTTCTGCAGAAGAAGAGCTAAAAGAATCATAGGATGATTCTTCTATTTGATGCTGCTAAGCAATTTCCTTGATGGTAACATTCGGGCATCACTCTGTTTTGTGTGCACGAGAACCACATTTCATACAAATCATTGGTCCTCTTCCTTCTTGCTTAACTTTTTTGGCTTTCTAAGCAAAGACTTTAAATTACTTACCTCTGTTTACTCTGATTCTTCACCTTGCAGACATCTAGAGGATGTGTGTCCATTTTTCCCACATAACCAACAAGTTATCTTGTTCCATTTTTCCTGCTTGGCTGTGTGCAGGTGTATATAGGAGGGATTATAATAGTGTGTTCTAGGAACATATTTGTAATACCCTTTCTTTGTTTTGGAGGTTTGACCTCTCACTGGTTTGGAGTATCTTTTCTTATCCTTTGGATAGTTTCTTCTGTTTTTGTAGAAAGTTTCTTTAAACTCTCTTTTTGCTCTTTTCTTAGCTTTCCTTCTTTTTACAAAAGGATCATCCACTATGAGTCCATACTTGCTGCGGATGGACTTCTTATCTGGCAATCTGGAAAGTTTTTCGAGAGATTTGTTTACCTTTGAGCTTGTACAAAGACTCACCAGTGTCTTTGTAATGTGAGCATATATCTCACCCCATGTGTATGACTCAAAAGGTAACTAAAAGACTTCTTGCAATTTAATATAATCTACAAATCTGGATGGTAGGGCTGCAAGATATACCTGCTTCCATAACAGGTTCTTGGAATCTTTGACCTCGTAAATTCTCTACATCCAGTCTCTGTGGAAGTATTCATATTGGGACATTTTGTGGCACTTCAGATTCATCAGAATAACTTCATTTTTATCAGAAATTTCTGTTTCACTTCCACACCAATGCTCTAAAATCATTGATGTTAGTGCATCTATCATATTGCTAGTAACTGTGCCATCAGAATTATGAATTACATCTCCTTTCTCATCTTTAAGCACTTCTGCTTCCATTGTTTCAATGAGCTTAGGAGAAGATTTTGTCTTCCACCACCTGAGGAGTGTCCCTATAAAACATTGAATAAATGTCCTACAAGCATCAATTTCACTTTTTCCTCTAAGACACATGAGTTTATATTCTATATACATCATGTCAATCATCTGCCTGATTTGGCCGACACTCATGTCATCTATGTTCCACTCTCTGTGGGAATCTGGGAAAAAGGTGTGTGCTTTAGGAAGTTTTCCTTTTCCTTCAATGTCAGGTGCTGGATATTTAGTGAACCTATGCTCCAGAGGTTCATATATGGGAAAGGTTTGTGTGTCCTGGCTTTTCTGTTCTTTCCCTTTTTCTTCTTTTTCATCCTTAAACAAGGATGCAATGGTTATCTGTTAGGCCCCTATACTGCTAGTGTAACCCCTTATTGTTATTATTACAACCCACTTATTATATTGATGTACCCATGTAGTGCCCATATTGTTACTATTGTGCCCCATAGAAGCCCACTATTGTTATTATTGTGCCCTTACATTATTATTGTTATGTCGGCTCTGATTATGTTATGAGCCCTTAGACTCCTATATATAGAAAGGAGGTCTTTTCATTTGTTATCATCCAAGAATTGTTCTTTATGTAATGTAAAGAGGTTCCCTGGAAGAGGCTGATTCTAAAGCTGATCTATCTTTTCTATCTTTTCTTGAGCTGGTTTCATAACATTTGGTATCAGAGCCTTGGATTCTAGGGTTTCGCTGCTCCAAACAAGTCATCGTGGAATTTTCGCTATAACTTTTTTTTTGTGATGTTTCAGAAGTTGAAACAAAAACCCATTTGAGAAGACATCTCCTTAAATCTCGGGTCCAAATTTCAGAGCAGTTTGCGCTATATTTGCGGAGATATGATATGAGGAAGTTGGTTTTTTTGCAGACTCCTGAATTACATGCCAAACAGGTGACCTGGGGAAAATCGTCATAACTTTTTCTCTGAGCATTGGATTGAAATTTCGTAAAAAGGTACAGAAAGAGGACGGACTGTAATTTCTTCTATATATTTTTCAAAGCCAGAGGTCGAAACAGTGACTCGTGGAACGTCGTACAAGTTCGCTCTACTGAACTAGTCTATAATTTGGTCATCGTGGGAGATTGTGCATAACTTTTTCTTGGAGAATCCAATTTGGATCAGACTGGTGGCATTGGAAAGAGGACACAGAGGGCTACTACAAGTCACAATTTAGAACTTAAATATCCGAAAGTACACAGTCGTTTCAATATTAAGCTCCTAAATCAAGAAAAAGCAAGATGAGGAAGTTTGATGGCAAGGATCCGGTAAATTGGATACTTCAGATGGAGCAATATTTTGATCTACATGGTGTACCACTATTACAAAAGGTATGTATTGCATATTCATATTTAGAGCCAGATCAATTTTTATGGTATGAAGGGCTTTGTTCTTGTAAACAATTTGTTACGTGGTCACTTTTCACGGAGGAAATGATAGCACATTATGAGGATACAAAGAGCAACACCTTCTTTAGAGCAACACCACAACAATTGGAAAGAGTAAAAGGGCTTTGTGACATAGTGGAAAGTAAAATTATGGAAACCAGGAAGCATACCCCTCACAACTATAAAGATGGAAGTGTTGTTTCTCCTAGCCTTCCACAACCTACAAGGGTTACACCACAACAATTGGAAGAAAAAAGAGAAAAAGGGCTTTTGTTACAATTGTGATAGCAAATGCACTAAAGGTCATAAGTGTGCTGAGAAGAAATTATTTTACATAGAATATGAAGAGGAGGAAGAAAAGGATCAAGAAACATCAAAAGAAGAGGATATATGCTAGGACCCCACCCCAAATAAAGAAGAAATGAATCAGACCATATCTTGTAAAGCATTGGCAAGAATTACCACTCCTAAAACTCTCAAGATAGAAGGACATATCAAGAAGAAAAAGGTGCAAGAAGTGAAAGATCACAACGAGAAAGAAGAAATGAATCCAACCATATGTTGTAATTCATTGGTCGAAATTACCACTCCTCAAACTATCAAGATAGATGGACATATCAAGAAGAAAAATGTTGAAGAAGTGAAAGATCACATTGAGCATCAAGAAATGAATCCGACCATATCTTGTAAAGGATTGGAAGAAATTACCACTCCTCAAACTCTAGAGATAGAAGGGCATATCAAGAAGAAAAAGGTTCAAACATTGAAATATCACATCAAGCATCAACAACAAGTTCTCCAACTTTTAAAGGATAACGCCACTTCAGTGAAAAATCAAACGAAACAACAGGTAGATCAACATTGTAGTGGAAAATGTTTTGATGTAGGTGATTGGGTATTTTTATTGCTACATCTAAAGCAAGCTATTTATGAGAAGGAAATGTTGGCAATACTACATGCACTTAAAAAATGGCGACCTTACCGAATGGGAAGACTCTTCAAGGTTAAAGTGGATCATGATAGTCTTAAATACTTTTTAGAACAACTATTATCTTTAGAAGAATAGAAAAAATATGTCACAAGTATTTTGGGTTATGACTTTGACATCATCTATAGAAAATAGAAGCAAAATTTTGTTGCAGATGCACTCTCAAGAAAGGATGAGGATGTGGAAGCATTGTTTTGCGCTATTTCTATTATCCAACCAGATTGGATAAGCGAAGCAAGGGATGAATGGAAGAAGGACGAAGAAGTATGGCCACTTATTCAAAAGTTGCAAAAGATCCCAATTCATACATTTCCAGAAATTGAAGAGGAAGGAAAAATCATATTGGAACCTGGAGCAGTCATAGAAACAAGAACCCGACAACTACAAAATCGATCAATTTCAGAGTATCTCATCAAGTGGAAGAACTTACCCGCTGAAGATTCCACATGGAGAGAACAAGAATTTTATACAGAAGCATACAAGAACTACTCAAGCGTGGGACAACACTTTTGAAGGAGAGGGGCATGTTACGGCCCCTATACTACTAGTGTAACCCCTTATTGTTATTAGTACAACCCACTTATTATATTGATGTACCCATGTAGTGCCCATATTGTTACTATTGTGCCCCATAGAAGCCCACTATTGTTATTATTGTGCCCTTACATTATTATTGTTATGTAGGCTCTGATTATGTTATGACCCCTTAGACTCCTATATATAGAAAGGAGGTCTTTTCATTTGTATCATCCAAGAATTGTTCATTTATGTAATGTAAAGGAGGTTTCCCCCTGGAAGAGGCTGAATTCTAAGGCGTTGATCTATCTTTTCTATCTTTTCTTGAGATGGTTTCATAACATTATCTTTGCTGTAGACTCCAATTCAGAAGAGGAGGCTACTTCTTTGGGAAACAAGGCTGGAAACCTGTTGACATTTTTAACAAGATCCTGAATATTTATACTTCTTTTTACAAGAAAGGAGTTTGGGACTGGTTTTTCAACTTTTGACAGATTCATCTTTTCAACTTTGTCTATTAAACTAGAAATAAGATTTTTAGTTGAATCAAGATGATCAACCAATTTTTCTTCGACTCCTGCTATTTCAAATAAATATTCTCTTGCATAAGAACGAATCAAACTGTACATTGTTCAAACATTTATTTACATCATTGATTGATACTTGCACAGTATCAATTTGTTCCTTGACTTCTGCAGATTTTGTTGCATTTATCTCTAAGCCCTTTAATGCATTATTGGTCCAGTTTAGTTGTTCACTGGCTTTCTGTATTCTTCCGTCAATGCCTAAAGCATTGTCATCTTTTTGTACCAGTGGGATGGCCTTGGCTGCATTTTGATTTTCTCCAATCACAATTCCTTTAAAAGGAGGAAATGTGGATGGGGTCTCAACTTTTGTGCCATCTAGGGCAGTCCAAGCATGCTTATTTACTGAAGTGCTTGTGGAACCAGTGAAAACATTTAATAGAGAAATGTTATCTTTCCAAGAATAAAAAGATATCCATGTGTTATTCATTTCCATAAAATGTTTCCAATCTTTAGCTAATTCTCTCTTCTCATTGGGAGTGTAATTATGATCAAATTCATCTGCCTGTGGATTAGTGTACAAATCCCAATTTAACATTTTCTTCATCCATTTTGCACTAATCTCTGATTTCAGGCATCCATCCATGAGAGAGAAGAATTTATGCATCTCCATTACTGCAGGCTTTTTGCAGTCAGTAGGAACTGGGTAGAATCTACAGTCTGGTATCAGGCAATTTGCCTGCTCAAGATATCATAGGTCGTATCTAGGTTTGGCTGGTCTCATTAGACACATCATCTTAGTCAGCCTTGGGTCTTCTCCTTCTAATGTTACAATTTCATGCATCATGAGCACATGGTCTGTATCCTGCTCATGTGGAAAAGGTATATCTGAACACTTGTGATTTGGGCATGGACTGACAGAGATTGAAGGAGGAGATGTACAAGATCTAGGGTTATGATTGGCATGTATTGCAGATTCAGCAAGTGTAAGTAGATTTACATATTCTTGGCATTCAGGGCATTTAACTTCTAAAGAGGAAAAATTAACAATTTCTGCTAATTCAAATAAAGAATTATGTCTACAAGAAGATGAACTAGAAGAACCTGTATCTACAATGGAGGGGTCTCTGTAATATTTGGATAATTTACAGGCGGCTTCAATTCTTCAGCAGTCAATTGTAGATCTTCAGGGAAAAGAGATGACAACAGAAGTCAGATTTTCAGTAATATCAGTAGAGGTGATATTCTTTGGCAGAAGAGGCTTGGGATTATTCACCACCCATTGTTTTGGAAATGTCAAGTCTTCCCATCGGATTGTTTGATGCTCAATTTTTTGATTTTTCGCATCAGTCATGACAACAACACTTGACTTTGAATCTCTACTAGGTGTATGGCAGATGGCTGGCCACAAGGTGTTGGTGTGACGAAAACAACCTTTGGTCTTAATGGCTATGTTATTTCTCTTTTTTTGCATGTCGAAACTAGTAGTTTGGACTTGGAGCTGTAGAATCTGGTCTATGGTTTTGTCAAAGGTGTATATAGAGAAATTTGGGTAACAGTTGAAATACACTGGGCCATTTGGCAGGGGAGCAACGATTTCGCCTATTAAGGAATCAATATACTTATTGTGCGTTAGATCTTGGACAGTTGCTAACACAAAAGTATGTAATCCTTTATGAATTAAAGGATTGATTCCTACTCGGATGCATCCTAAATGCAGATAGTTTGTTTTCAACCTTTTTGCCTCAGCCTGTAATTCTTTTGGATTTAACAGAGATATAGTCTGGATATTATCTGAGTTTTCTTGTATTTGGCTCACAAACTCTTTTATACTAATCCTAATAGCAACTTTTAAATGGAAAACAGACAGATCACTATACACTTCTGAGGGAGCTATGGCAGGTAGTTCCCAACGGGTAGAAGGTTGGGGTTCTTCATATTCAAGTTCAGCAGAATTTAGAACACACCGGGAACTTGAGGCAAACATATCCCTTAAAGGGTTTTCTTCAGCCTTAGAATCTCTCTCTTCTAATTCTTGAAAAGAAACTAATTTCCGGAAAGAATCCATTCTTTATGAGTACAAAATTTTGAATACCGACGTTCTGAACTAGACATTACTGGCTCTGATACCAATTTTAAGCAGGGGCTCCTGTCACGAGCTTGCTACTTGCTGTGTCTCTTCGTTCTTCTCTGATAGCCAACTCCTGGTGAACCTACTCAGAACTTTCACGTATGCAATCTACTGGTATATCAGCTATTGCAAATTTCAGATAAACACAGTGAGTATCAAAGCAAAGGGAGGCTTTGGGTACTTCATATTGGAGCTTTTTGTTACCCAAACCGACTACCTTTCTTTCTGTAGCAACCCAATACTTTGCTGGAATATTTTTCATGTTGAGGATGTTTATGTCTGCTCCATAATCTAGAAGTGGAACCATTTCAAACATTTGCCCTTTTATGCAGACATTTACTTTGACATGGTGTTGCTGATAGGAGATAGTTAATAATCTCATATCTCTGAATCCAAAATTTGGATCCTTCATTCCTTCAACAACTTGGACTTCTTGGTTACTACTATATTGAGCAGTATCTCATGGCTAATCATCTTCTTCTTCTTTTACCACTTGTTTCCCTTTCTTCATCTCTACAATTTGGGATTTCATTACAGATTTCAACCTTGAGATTATGAATCTCCCGGCTTGCTTCTCTTAGAGTGAGTGATCTCACTCTATCAGGTTTCTGATGATGCATTTGAAATGATTTAGTATTTCTTTCATACGAAGCATCAATGAATAAGGACTTCTTACCTGATTCTTTGGAAGCTTTGGATTTGAGCTGATCTGTAAAAGCTTCGATCAGGTGGTTTTTCATGTCTCCTTCCTCCATGGCACGTATTTGGGATAAAATTTTCAACTCATCTTCTTCTGTTGTTGCCATGAGGACTTTTTCTTTCTGAGGCTTGGGCTTTTCCCCTTCTTTGCTCAATTCACTATAATATTCAGAATCAAAATCATTTTGGGCATGACAAGCACATTCTTCAGAATCAGAACATAAACAATCTGAAGAACTAGAATCTGAATATTGCTCTATGTGAGCATGTAGCTCTTCTGCAGAAAAAGAGCTAAAAGAATCATAGGATGATTCTTCTATATGATGTCGCTGAGAAATTTCCTTGATGGTAACATTCGGGTAGCGCTCTGTTTTGTGTGCACGAGAACCACATTTCATACAGATCATTGGTCCTCTTCCTTCTTGCTTAACTTGTTTGGCTTTCTGAGCAAAGACTTCAGATTTCTTACCTCTATTTAACTTTGATTCTTCGCCTTGTGGACATCTAGAGGATGTATGTCCATTTTTCCCACATAACCAACAAGTTATCTTGTTCCATTTTTCCTGATTGGCTCTGTGCAGGTGTATATCAGAGGGATTATAATAGTGTGTTCCAGGAACATATTTATAATACCCTTTCTTTGTTTTGGAGGTTTGACCTCTCACTCGTTTGGAGTATCTTTTCTTATCCTTTGGATAGTTTCTTTTGTTTTTGTAGAAAGTTTCTTTAAACTCTCTTTTTGCTCTTTTCATAGCTTTCCTTCTTTTTACCAAAGGATCATCCACTGTGAGTCCATACTTGTTGCAGATGGACTTTTTGTCTAGCAATCTAGAAAGTTTTTCTAGAGATTTGTTTACCTTTGAGCTTGTACAAAGACTCACCAGTGCCTTTGTAATGTGAGCATATATCTCACCCCATGTGTATGGCTCAAAAGGTAACTGAAAGACTTCTTGCAATCTAATATAATCTACAAATCTGGATGGCAGGGCTGCAAGATATACCTGCTTCCATAATAGGTTCTTGGAATCTTTGACCTCGTAAATTCTCTACATCCAGTCTTTGTGGAAGACTTCATATTGGGACATTTTGTGGCACTTCAGATTCATCAGAATAACTTCATTTTTATCAACAATTTCTGTTTCACTTCCACACCAATGCTCTAAAATCATTGATGTTAGTGCACCTATCATATTGCTGGTAACTGTGCCATCAAAATTATGAATTACATCTCCTTTCTCATCTTTAAGCACTTCTACTTCCATTGTTTCAATGAGCTTAGGAGAAGATTCTGTCTCCCACCACCTGAGGAGTGTCCCTGTAAAACATTGAATAATTGTCCTACAAGCATCAAGTTCACTTTTTCCTCTAAGACACATGAGTTTATATTCTATATACATCATGTCAATCATCTGCCTGATTTGGCTGACACTCATGTTATCTATGTTCCACTCTCTGTGGGAATCTGGGAAAGAGGTGTGTGCTTCAGGAAGTTTTCCTTTTCCTTCAATGTCAGGTGCTGGATATTTAGTGAACCTATGCTCCAGAGGTTCATATATGGGAAAGATTTGTGTGTCCTGGCTTTTCTGTTCTTTCCCTTTTTCTTCTTCTTCATCCTTAAACAAGGATGCAATGGTTATCTTTGCTGTAGACTCCGATTCAGAAGAGGAGGCTACTTCTTTGGGAAACAAGGCTAGAAACCTGTTGACATTTTTAACAGGATCATAAATCTTTATACTTCTTTTACAAGAAAGCAGTTTGGGACTGGTTTTTCAACTTTTGACAGATTCATCTTTTCAACTTTGTCTGTTAAACCAGAAATAAGATTTTTAGTTGAATCAAGATGATCAACCAATTTTTCGTCGACTCCTTCTATTTTAGATAACGATTTTCTTGCATAAGAACGAATCAAACTGGAATCAAACTGTACATTGTTCAAACATTTATTTACATCATTGATTGATACTTGCACAGTATCAATTTGTTCCTTGACTTCTGTAGATTTTGCTGCATTTATCTCTAAGCCCTTTAATGCGGTATTTGTCCAGTTTAGTTGTTCACTGGCTTTCTGTATTCTTCTGTCAATGCCTAAAGCATTGTCATATTTTTGTACCAGTGGGATGACCTTGGCTGCATTTTGATTTTATCCAATCACAATTCCTTTAAAAGGAGGAAATGTGGATGGGGTCTCAACTTTTGTGCCATCTAGGGCAGTCCAAGCATGCTTATTTGCTAAAGTGCTTGTGGAACCAATGAAAACATTTAATGGAGAAATGTTATCTTTCCAGGAATAAAAATATATCCATGTGTTATTCATTTCCATAAAATGTTTCCAATCTTTAGCTAATTCTCTCTTCTCATTGGGAGTGTAATTCTGATCAAATTCATCTGCCTATGGATTAGTGTACAAATCCCAATTTAACATTTCCTTCATCCATTTTGCACTAATCTCTGATTTCAGGCATCCATCCATGAGAGAGAAGAATTTATGCATCTCCATTATTCCAGGCTTTTTGCAGTCAGCAGGAACTGGGCGGAATCTGCAGTCTGGTATCAGGCAATTTGCCTGAACAATCCCTAGTACAATATTTGTCCTTTCTGCCAGCTTCTCCTGGTATTCATTCATTGGTCTAGATGTTGTATTTGTGTTTTTTCTTTTTCTTCTTTTTTCAGGGCATAGATTACATAACAATTCACATATCACTTTAATTGACTCTATAATAAACACACTTGAATTTTACTACCAAGGAAATGATATAATATGAAATGATTTTAGGTTGTATTAATATAAGCATCTCTTAAAGTCTTTCACATATTAGGGTTAAAGTTGAAAAATGACAAAGGGTCAGTGTTACATACAGATAGGTAGCACTATAACATTAATTGGTTTATAATTTTTTGTTATTAGTAATCTCGGTTGGTTTATAAGTATTCGTTCTCAAAAAAATGGTACAAGGTTTCTTATTTTTTCATTATATTAAATATCAGTCTAGATCCATCTTAACTTTGAATCTATCAAGGGATCAAATCTCTTTTCACTTTAAAAGATGTTTGCACTTCAATAAATTTGATCCTCTTGGTGCTTGGTAGCTCTGAAATTAAGATGGATCTAGGTTGGTTATCTATATATTTGTTCTTACCTAAGAATACCATTACCAAAACTATGGTTTGCTAAAACCTAGAGTTTAAAAACCACAAATGTAAATTGACTATTTTACCTCAAATTTATTTTAATTATTTATTTTATTTTATTTCTTTTAATTTGTGCTCTACAATCTAGTATGGGGAATATATTGTCCCGTAATATTGTATTTAAAATTAATATTAACAAAAAAATTTATTTACCCCCATAAATAAAATACTTCAAATTCCACTTTAATTACTTCAATAGGCATTCTCTTTGTTGGCTTGGGGTGGGAAAAAACTATTCACCCCGGCCAATGAGAGAGTTTTATTTTCACACTTCCAACTAATTAAAATTTTCCAACTATTCATATTTCTAGCGAATTTAAATCTTCCATCTAGACTATTTCCCATTTCCCTCTTGAATGACGGTTGTGACGCGACCTTATGAAAATGTAATGGCCTCTCTGAAATCAATCCCATTGCTCCATGATCTAGTTTGAACAAGTGTGACATTTGGCGAAGGAAGTTGAAGAACATAAAGTGTCCATGAGAAGGTGCATAGTCCTCACACTATTCGTTTGATGGAATGCACCTAGTAATCTTGCGAGGTCATGGTGATGGAATTATTGTAGGGTGATTTGGTTGAGGTTTGTTCCAGGGCTATTCTCGTGGACCTTGAGCCCAAAACCATGGACAGTTTGATGTCAGGCTCTTGCAGTCAAATATTCAGGCCTAACAACTTTGTTTTCTACGATTGTGGACCTGGTAACAACTGTACCAATGGCCATTACACTGAAGGGGTTGAACTCATTGATTATGTGCTGGATGTCATCGTGAAAAAGTTCGGTCTGGACCTGGTAAAGACTGCGCCAAGGGCCATTACATTAACGGGGCTGAACTCATCGATTCTATGTCTGGTCACTTACTAGACCTCTTGGCCCTCCCTCAAAGATGAATCTGTCCTCTACAATTGCACAAAAAACTTTATGGCCTGAAAAGAGAGAAAATACCCCAATTCTATGCACAAGACTAGGCCACACTTGCTCCTCCTTCCCTAGGCCTATACCTTGTGTCCATTACTCCTTTGTATTTTTTGTTTCCGCCTCTATGTGTGGCTGCAACTCCCATAATGGCCACTGTAAGTCTTCCCAATCTAACTTTGGGGATCCCTATTATTGTGGATATGAGTTTCAGATCCACGAACTTTAAACAAAGCCTCCCAGAGGAATATAAGCAATCAGAGCAGAAAATAAAAAATGAGAAGAATAAATATTCATCCATTCCCCACCAATCCACAATTAATACCTATGTAACCGCGAAAGATGCTTCTCTTGCTCTCTATGACTCTGCCATTAGGGAATCTAATGTTTTTTATCTGCTTTCCCACCTATGTGGGATCAACTGGTGATTATAGTGCAAAGGAATACAGGTAAAATCCATTTGGTTCATAAATTTCATAGTAGATACCTCCTTCGCTCTATATGCCCTTTTGCTATTTTGTGGATAACCGATAACACACAGAAAGTTCCCTGTTAGCCAGATTGTTGAATGGGATCGCTGAGGTGGTAGTCTACTGAGGGAATAGGACTGACTGTGAAATTAGGTAAGTACATCTGTGCATATTTCAAATCTATTGAGAAGGGAATTGCTCTGTAGTTCTAACACAATCTGTATCGATCATTCATTCATGCGTTGCAATATCATCCAATTTGTTTCCATATTGCTCAGAACAAAAAAAGGGGGAGTGTGAAATTACATATCTAAAGGAAGGTCATTATGAAGTAGTAAACCTTATCTGTGACATCTAGATGTGGGATAATTGTTTCCCCAGAGGTCTTGCGAAGGAGCAAGCATGGGAGGGTCAGATGCATAAGGGAAATGCCTAGCACTATCATATCCATCCATGCTTTTGGTTGAGGCTTTGTTTACTATTATTTCGTACCCTTCTCTTACCATACAATCATGGGTGCGATAGGTTAGCAAACAAAGGGCTCTGAAGAAAATGTCATATTTTGTTTTTTTTTTTGTCTTTGAGTGTTCTTATTCATTGAATAAGAATTAAATCATTTTCTTGTATTTTTCAGAAGGTTAATCAAAGTAAGAATGAGGATTCCAAAGTAGCCAAGGTGTGCTTTGCCTTACTTTAACTAAGTGGTGAATTTGATTTGATTTGATTTACTATACATTTGATTTGTTTTGATTCAAAATGAGGAGGCTAGGGGTGGGTGTGGTCTTACTTTAACTACATATGATTTCTGAGTGGTGAATCTTGTCTTTGTGTTTGTGATACTTATTTTTGTATTCTACTGAAGACAAAAACAATACAACATGCTTCTTTCACATACTCTGATGTATTATTGTTTGGTCTTTCTATATTCTTACAAACTAATGTGGTCAATGTTTCTTATTATTCCGTTGTATTGTTAAGGAGAAAATCAATCCTCTGTCTCTCATTGCTTATTAGGTTGTTGTTGGTTGTTAGAACCCAACTCCATTGTAGGATATACCTACCTATAAAACAAGGAACTTTATTACATGTATTCATAGAACCAATGTTTCACATTCTATTGGAATTTAATTAGAAATTAGTTATCCTAAACCTTGCTTCATAGGGTCAAAGTTTCAATATTCCATGTTTTGTTTGCAATGGGAAATTGATTGGAGCTAGATACTTCATCAAAGGATATGAGGCTGAAAATGGGCCTTTAAATATCTATGGAACGGGTGAATTTCTTTCTCCACAGGATAAAGATGCACATGGTACTCATACTTTGTCTACAACAGGTGGGAATTTTGTGAAAAATGAAAATATAACTAGATATGCATAAGGGATTGCAAAAGGAGGAGCTCCTCATGTTAGAGTTGCAACTTACAAATTTTGTTGGCCTTCCACTCCAAATGGATCATGCTATGATGCAAATACTCTTGCAGCATTTGATGCAAGGGTACATGATGGAATTGATGTGTTCTCTCTTTCCACTGGATCTGGCCCTCCTCTATCTAATTATTTTCAAGATGCAATTGCAATTGGAGCATTCCATAGAGTCCACAGAGGAAAGGTAGTTGTCTGTTCCACTTGAAATGATGGTTCAACTCCAGGGATAGTTACAAATGTGGCTCCATGAATCATAACTGTGGGAGCGAGCAACATTAATAGACAATTTCCTTCAAGCGCTCTTCTTGGAAACAACAAAACATATATAGTGAATATAACTTATTCTCATTTCTGTTTTCAGGTAAATCTGAAAGCACATTTAACTCTTCATATGAAATCCATATACAAAATATTTCCCATAATCACCAAGGACGAAATTTACCCCTAGAACATGTAGAAACTAAAATAGGTTGGTAGGCTTATTACCCTTTTCGTTCTATTCACAATGCAAGTCATTTTAAGACCATTGTCTATTTTTTAATGTCTGGAACACATGCATTGATATTAGAGTAGTTCAAGTGCTATGATGGTAATTTTCTTTAATGAAAAAATCAGGGGAAATTGTTCTTATTGAACTTTTCCTTCCGTCCTATCAAATTGAAAAATCCATGTATCTAGTTTTTCAAGTTTAAGAGAACTTTTGTTGAACCAATAGAAGGCCTCTGAAGGGAATTGAAGTCAAATCTAGTCCCTTGCATTATTCTAGAAAACTCATTTTATGCCTTTGTATATTTGTGTATATTTTCATTTGATGTCAGGGACAAAGCATATCCGAGTAGCAGTTACCAAAGAAAAAATTGTACCTTTTGGTATCATCAGCTGACATTATAGCTCCAAATCAAAATAAAATTATTGGGTATGCTACATAATACCAATTTTAATGAGTTTCATACTAATAAAAATTCAAACTTATCAATATGAAATATTCTTTCCAAAGGAGAAATTTGGATTAGTGTTAGTTCAAAGAACGAAAAACTACAACTCTAATGAATTTAAATAGATTTTATGTAATAATGTTGCAGAAAATATTGCTTCGTGGGATCTCTAGATCCTCGCAATAATTAAGAAGGTTGAAGAAGTTCATATGGCACGAGGATTAGGCATGAATATTTGCAATGACCCCGTAAATGCCATCGATGTTATTGCAGATTCGCATGTTCTTCCAGCTACACAGTTGAACGCAATTGATGGGGCAGATGTATTTCAGTACATCAATTCTACAACGTAGGTTTTCAAGACAACAATTTTACTTATATTAGCCCTACATTGAAAATGATTGTAGTTAACTAAGTTCCTTACATGGAACATCCTAATTTTCCATAAAAATTTTCTCATTCTGGTCTCCTGTTGCTTACATTTCTCCTGCAAGAACTAAATTACATGCAAATCCAGCTCTGGTGATGATAACATTTTCCTCTCAGGGACCAAATAGTCTTACTCCAGACATTCTCAAGGTCATATTCCACTCCCCAATTTTTTGTGTTTACTTGATGGTAACTCATTGTATGACACTGCACTTTTTCACCCATGAAGTTCTGAATTGTTTCTCCAATGTAGCCTAATATTACAACTCCAGGGTTGAACATCCTGGCAGCATATTCAATGGTAGCATCAACGACTGACCTTTCATTTGATCATCAACATGTACCTTTCAATGTACTTTCTGCACATCTATGTCATGCGCACTTGTTGTTGGTGTTGCCGCTTTATTA
>APFE030271082.1:30706-44938 GCA_000404065.3 Pinus taeda | reverse complement strand
GGGGGAGCGGGTGAGGGTGACATGGCCATCCCACCCCATGAAAACATATATTCATTCCCTTCACAATCATATGGCGATCTATTCTCCATCTGAGGGAACTTGGCCATGTGATCTTGGCTTCATGTTTATTTGGTGTGCCTTTGACATCCCTTCACTGAAGTGGGACAATTCCCCCACGACACATCATTTGTGGGGCTTGACCCTAAATATCATGACTCAATTTCGTGTAGAAAGCTTCGTGGCTTGACTCTAGTTCAAAGGATATATTTTCTCATGTAAATGACTATGCAAATGGTTATTTAGGGAGTTCTTGACCCTGGCGATGTTAACCTTCGATGCATCCACTGGGTGTCAAGGATTTGTGAGGAAAGGACAACGACAATATTAAAGGTTACCTCTAGGACATTGGTGATAGCTACGACAACAATTCGAGTAGGGGAGGGCAACAATAGAAATAGGCCAGCCTCACTGTGACACGAGTTCAATCCTAATGGGCCATCCAATGTTGGTTAATTCATTATATGTCCAATCTCTCTAGTTTCATTAACCCTTTCAATTGCTAGCTTCTATATGGTGGTTGTTAGTATATAATTTTCAGAGTGCAGTGGTTGTGTGCACCAGGTTTGGCATTCTTGGTTATTTGTGGTCATTGGACACTTCTAGGAGTCATTTCCTCTCTTTCATCGGTTCCTCAATATCACAAGAAACTGCTCCAGACTCCTCTAGCAACTTAAGTTTTCTTGAGCTTTACTTTTGTTGAGAAATCTAGGGGTAGCTAGATTAGGTGATTTCTCTTTCTTTGATAACTGCTTGTGATGTATTTTCACATTAACTTGATTATCTTCTTCTTTATCTTGATTATTATTAGTGTTTTGTATCATCAAGCAACTACTAAACAATGAATATCAATGAGACAAGGAGACAAAAAGTGTAGGTTGTCATCCAAGGCCAAAACCTCTCCTCTTGAGAGGAAAACCCACAAGAACTCTTCTCTTCTTATATAAATTCAAATGAAGAATTCAAAGACCTATGACCCTTGACAATGACCCCTCTAAGACCAAGTCAATCCTTCCTCCTTTATGAGTTTTCCTTTCAGCAAATTCTTTACCAACTTCGACCCTAGCAACTTCTCCAACAAGTTTGACCCCAATAGCTTCTTTTGTAACTTTGAAGCCAACAATTTCTTTTGCAACTTTGACTCCAGTATTTTCTTCTACAACTTTGACCCCAATAGTTTCTTCTACAAAAAACCTATTTCTTGCACGTGTGGGAAAAGATGGTGATTTCTTCCTTTCCTCTCCTTCGCTTGAATTGATTACTTCTTCTATGGAACTCAGCTTGTAAAGTATGCCCTAAATTGACTTCTTTTAGAAATTCTTCCAATTCAATCTAGTTTCTGTAATAGGTGCCCTAATTCTCTTGCATGTGAGAAGGATAATAGCCTAAAGACAGTTTGAAAATTTCGCTTTCTCCTTCTTCTTCTTTGTTTGGTATTAGGCTTCAGTTTTCTTCTTCTTATCTACATTGATCAAGCTTCTTTTGACTTGATTGAATAGTCTTCAAGTGAGTTCGATGTGTTCTTATATATAGGCTTGACAAGGTGGTAAAATATATCTTCATGAGGCTGACTTTCTCTTTTATTTAGGCCGACTTGATGCTCTCGTTTGACAAGGTCTTGGAGGGTCTTTGACATATTTTATGACTTCTAATAATTTTCTTGACATGCTACAATATGCCCAAAAGAGTCTTCCATACATGAAAATGAATCAATTGACTTGTAGACTCAATAACAATCCCTAGAAGCAATCAATGAGTGCTTGGAATATAAATAAATTTACATTGAGCATGAAACCCATGCCTCAAGAATGAAAATAATAAATTTATTTTTCTCTTTACATCAAATACATAAAATCATGATTACATATATCATTATTAAGACTAAACCTAGTTACATATTTCAACACCCTCGTTTAATTGGGGAGATATTCATAATATGTACAAGGTACTTGGACATTCTCATACTAAATAATTCTCATAAGAAGAGTTAGATGGGTAAGCCATATCATAAGCTATTATTTCATCTTATATCATTGCATCTCATCATATAAACTAACATTGTCACATAGCAAGGCCTTGACTAACAAATCTATCTCTTCATAATATCAGAGCACAATGTTGGTGATACAATGACTGATAGACACCATCATTATTGTCTCTTAAGGCACATACCCCACCTAGATGTTCACAAGGCATGTCCTTCTAGGACAATTCCTGTCTTGGAATAACACATCCTCAAGGAATTTCCTCTTTGACTACTCTTACCTATTGGATGAACTACCACATCATCAAAGAGTATTGGAAACCAAATGCTTACCCAAACCTCCATTCTTTATTCATAACATGAAGACAAGAATGATGTGTCGATCTCTCCCTCTCAACTAGGGAGGATATACTCATTCCTAAAAAAGGAATATACCCAAATTCCTTGATACCTAGGAACTTGCCCAAGCTCCCTTTTAACTAGGGACTTATTTCCAACATTAGTTACCAGCTCTTTGGTGGAGATAATGATACTATCAACTGCTAGTAGGTCTTCTCATTTCAATGTCATGAACTTCATCTTCTTCATCATGGAGCCTTCATATTTTAGATATTTTTCATAGGGCATCGACCATCTTCTTCATCACTTTCCTTCAATGAGCCATAGGGTTGAACCAATAGTCATGTCATCCTTTTCTTCATCAGAAAGTGATCTTCTAGTGCACATCTGCCTTTTCCTTCATGCAACTACAACTCTCTTTCAGTAGCCCTGTTTCAATCCAACCAGATGTTTTCAAAAATAAAAAATGAATATCATATCAAAAGTTACATTTTTATGATGGCCTTTCATCATGGCATTTTCTTCATGTAGCATCAACATTCTACACATGTATGAACCCATCTCCAAGACATTCATTACTGAGATATTTTCTTTTGTAGTATCCATATCAGGTTCTTTATACCTTCTTCCTCCATGTAGATGTCACAGCTAATTCATCTAGTTATCAAATGTTGATCACATATCTTATCTTACATGACTATATTTGCATCTTTCACGAACTATTCTCCTTTTCTCCACATATTTCTTCCCCCAGAATTTTTATACATAGTTCCTTCATCATAGGAACCATAAATATCAACCATGTCATATTCCATATGAGATCATATTATCTTGATTTCATACTATCAATATTGATAAGAGTTCAAGGAATATTGTCTACATGCCTTCATTCATCATTCTAATGGAATAGATCCTTCTTCTTCAATCATGCTCATAAGATAGAGCATTCAACCATGTTATCTGCAACTATAGATGACATGAATATTATTTATCGAATATATGCATACCTCTTCCTCCTTTTGGTCATCTAGACTTCCTTCTAGTAGCTTCCTTTCCTTGCTTGAAGATGAAAGTACTTCAACCAACTTGACATGCTGCACTCCTTTGTCCCCATACCATCATCCTTATAAACAATGGATGCCACACATGATGGAATGTAGACAATCAACAAGACACTTGGTTCTTCCAAGTAGAGGTGAACCTTCTTATAAATATTCTAGTGGAGGATCTTGATGATCCTCATTCAGAAAATGCTCCTTTCTAATAATGATGATGTATGACGACCTTTCTTTATCTTTTATCTTGCTAGATTTCTTTCCTCCAACCATATATACTTCTACTTGGTTGTCCTTATATGCTTTCAATGAAGATGCCATTTATATCATGATGATTGTTATAACCATGTAGAATTTATACTTCATCTATCCTTCCATGCTTCTATGATGATGTCATCTCAATCTTGTTATAATGCATCCTATCATACGTCTGATGCTTCCTTTATAACTGAAAAGAACTAAGTGAAGGAAATTATCTCAGTCATAGTAGAGATCTTTCACTTCCTCCTTCTTTGATTTCTTCTTTTACGATTCTTCCACTTCTTCAATAAAATGGTCTTCATTTGTTTCCTTTCTCTTATTGTTGTCCTTCTTGAGTTTGGGACAATTCCTTTTGTAGTGACGATATTCATTACACTCATAACATTGTATCTTTGACATATTGATCTTCTTCTTTTGTTGAGGACCAAACTTTCCTTTCCTCCTAGCCATGGTAGCATATGCTTGAAGTTTTTCATTTGATCCAACATTGCTATTTTTCTTCAACCTAGTTTCTTCAATATTACATAATGAACAAAGTTCATTGAATGAAGTGACTTCATTCTTTCCATAGATACTTGATACAAAATTGCCCCATTCATCAGGTAGTGCACTGAGCACAACGGTGGTCATTTCTTTATTAGACATTATTTCTCCTAGATCTTGTAGTTGATCTCTTATTTGTGATACCTTCATAAGTTATGAGGCTATTCATTCTTCCTTTGATACCTTCATTTTGTATAATTCGGTTCTTAATGATATGACTTCTCCTGCAATTCTTACAAAAAACAATTCTACCAACTTTTCATAGATTTCTTTTGATGTCTCCATCTTTGCTACATAAGGGATGAGTGAATCCTTGATTGATTTTATGAGGATTCTTTGAGCCCTTATTTACCCTTTCATATACTTCTATAGTGATTGATCTTGCTCTTGAGATGGTTTGGAGATTTAACCCTTAACATATTCAATAAATTCATTCTCTATGAGGATCAAATCTATCCACTTCCATGCAAGGAAATTTGATGACCCAACCAATTTGTTGCTTTCCTTGCATAATGAAGTCATTTCGATAGTATATTAATACATAACGATAAAGATACTTACTTGTCAAGTGAAGATGCTCCTAGATGATGATATCTTCAATTTGATACCTTCTTGATGATGTTGATTCCTTAATGATCTTCTTCATGGATATTTGAGATGTGATATTTGCATCAATATGAGGGAGATCACCTTGATGTCTTTGATGATGATGGAAACACTTCTTCTTGCTTCCTTGGATGATAATGTAGAATGTGAAGGCTTCCCAAGGTACTTCAAATGTAGAGTCCTTTCAATGAAGGTAGGGTTTTTGAGGTATTTTTCTTCTTCGAAGAGTCGTGATGTTGTGATCCTTGTGATGCGATGGATTGTCCTTTTTGATGCTCAGTTTTCTCGGCCCTTATGTATCCTTCTTCAATTGGATGATATTATTCAAGTTGCCTTTCCTTATTGTAACCGCCTTAGCTCTGATACCATGTTGAGAAATCTAGGGGTAGCTATATTAGGTGATTTCTCTTTCTTTGATGTAATTTTACCTTAACTTGATTATCTTCTTCTTTCTCTTGATTATTATTAATGTTATTTATTATAAAAAGAATACCAAACAATGAAGATAAATGAGACAAGGAGACACAAAATGTGAGTTTTCAACCAAGGCCAAAACCTCTCCTCTTGAGAGGAAAACCCACAAGAATTGTTCTCTTCTTATAGAACTTCAAATGAAAAATTCTAAGACTTATGACCTTAACAAAGACCCCTCCAAGACCAAGTCAGTCCTTCCTCCTTGGTGAGTTTTCTTTCCAACAACTTCTCTAGAAACTTTGACCCTAAAAACTTCTTCAACAACTTCAACCCCAACATTTTCTTCTGCAACTTTGAACCCAAAAATTTCTGTTGCAACTTTGATGCCAACATTTTCTTCTGCAACTTTGGCCCCAACATTTTCTTCTACAGAAACCCTAGTTCTTGCACATGTGGGAAAATATGGTGATTTATTCCTTCTTTATCCTTCGCTTGAATTGATTCCTTCTTCTATGGAACTGGATTCGTAAAGTATGCCCTAACTTTACTTCTTTTATCAAGTCTTGCAATTTGGTCAAGCTGCTACAATAGGTGCCCTAATTCTCTTGCATGTGAGAAGGATAATAGCCTAAAGACAATTAAAAAACTTCACTTTCTCCTTCTTCTTTGTTCAATATTAGGCTTCCTTTTTCATCTTATTATCTACTTAGATCGAACTTCTTTTGAGTTGATTGGATGTGCTTCAAGTGAGGTTGATGTCCTCTCATATATAGGCTTCACAAGGTGGTCGAATAGCCTTTCATGACGCTGATTTTCTCTTTCATGTAGGCTGACTTGATGTTTCTCATTTGATGAGGTCTTGGAGGGTATTTGACACATATTATGACTTACAATAATTTTCTTAACATGATACAATATGCCCAAAAGGGTCTTCCATACATGACAATGACTCAATTGACTTGTAGATTCAGTGGCAAGCCCTAGAAGCACGCAAAGTGTGCTTGAACTATAAATAAATGTACCTTGAGCATGAAATCCATGCCTCAAGAATGATTTTTTTCTTTACGTCAAATACATAAAATCATGATTACATGTCATTGTGAAGACTGAACTTAGTTACATATTTCAACAACTTTTACTTTGTTCTATGTTATATGGTCTCCCCAACTTTTCTATTATTTGGGGGTGTCCTCACTTTGGTTTCAGCTAATCCGACATAACGTGCCCCAATAGAGGATGTGCTATCATGGGGGGTTTGGTAGTAGAGGTCTCCAAGGCTAGTCACAATCCCAATCCTAAGCACAAAATGTAGCGGCCAACAACCAACTTAAAGCCTTGACCACCAATGATCGCCAAGCATACTCAAAATCTAAAATTCAAGTTGAAGTAACCAAGGTTTCCTATCATGGACATACCATGGGAAGACGTAGCCATTATCTAAACTTTATTATAATCTACTAGAAAAAAGAAAACACTCTTGCGTAAGGCCTTGAAGGAAAAACATGAAAATTGCATTGACATTATCTCCTTCCTTAATGCAATTCAACGAATTCAATGCCATTAGCGTTCTTGTATTGCCATTTTGGACACTTGGATAAATAACATAAAAGGTCTAATCCAGTGTGTCCTGAAACCTCTAGCACTAGCAGACACTAGTGCCCAAGATTCGACCCCAATCACTCCATCCGACACTTGATGACATGTTTAGCTACCCAGCTTATGTCTTACTTTTATTAGTTCAATTTAGTTGTCATAAACATAGTAGTTATAGTTGCTTGCATTTTGATAAACCTATCATATTGTCCATCATCAATAGTATTGGTTTCTCTGGCTTTCCTTATGTTAGATTGTGAGTGAACTCAACTCAAACAATGATATTTGGTTTTGTATGAAGACATTTAACAAAAAAACATGATTATATGTAGAGAGATATAAAGAAATTAAAATATGTGTATCTATATATTTTCACTTTCAATATGCACGTTAATTTATATATGTGTGTGTGTGTGTGTGATATTTCTTATTTGATTGATGTGGTTTCAATTGAGATGGATCAAATCTATCCGTGTGTAAACTTTTCTTCAAGTTTTGCACCCTAAAAGGGATGTGCATTTTAAGAGATTTGATCCCTCTTGACCCTTGATAGGTTTGAGGATCTAACAAAAATATATGTTAGTAGTATGAAGAGTAATGAGTTGTTGCTAGGTAGAAATTTTGACCAATAGACATAATGTTACATTCAAAACTAAAAAATAAAAATTAACTTTATTTTAAATGAGATAAAATTAAATTAAATACAAAATAAATTATTTTTTATATATTACTATCTTTTAAAAATTCATTAAATTAGCTTAAATATATCTTGAATTTGTTAATGTATAAAAATGTTTAATATAAAGCTCCAAGGGTTATGTCAATTGGTCTAGAGCCATACATGAAGTTCTTTGATATTGTTGTTAGTTGTTGTTCAACTCTCTTTGATTTGCTTGAAGTGAGGGCTAGTAATTAGAGTTGACGGTTTACCAAGTTTACCATCCATGAAATGTGAAAAATAACTTTGATATTTCCCATACTTTAATTTCAAATAGAATAATAATTATTATCATATAAATTAATATAAAATATAAAAGGAAGGTGGGAGGATGAAGACGTTTCGAGGGCTGCAGGAGCCGCAGGAGCGCGCGGGTTTAGGGTAGGTGCCTATCTAAGGGTAACCGCAGACAATAGGCACGGTTTTGTCGGTCACCATCCATCTTTCCACCGACCTCACGGAACTCTGCCGCCGTCTCCTCACCGATCACCGCGCATCTGTTGACAGTATGGAAGGGCACATGGAGGAGCTAGTGGATTATTTTGCGGATCCGTTAGAGGACCGCATCATCTTTGACATTCCCTATTTTGCTGCATCAGTTTCAGCCGCACATTCTTTGCCGGCTCACAGTTCCCCGGGCCCCTCATCTGCATTCACAAACCCTAGCCCTAACCCTAACCGCCCTCCCACAGCATCGTTCTCGGGTTTCTCTCCCGGTTTGGAAGCCCCTCCGTTATCTCCCGGCACGGAACAGCTACTGGCTTCACTTTCCCCTCAAGTTCTATCATTTGATCAAGCTTTTCTTCCCCAAGGTAACCCGCCTCCGACTGTGGTCTCTCAGGACATGGCTCCGCTTACCTCCCCTTCCTTGGGGATCCGACCCTCCGGATGTTTCAGCACTCCTGCTGTTAGTGTGAAACCCGTCAAACCCTCTCCCCCCGAAGGTACCTCTGGCCCCTTTGTTGACCATCCCTCTGCTCCCCGCTCAAAGAAAAGGAAGACAAGGTGCATCAAGGCGACTGACAAAGAGATTACGGTCCTGTTTGGCGATCCAGCAGATTTCGGGGGAGCGGCGCTCATGGCCCGATCGGTTTTGGTGGGACATGTGAGGGGACGCACATACACGGTGAACAGATTGACCAAATGGGTGGAGGAGATTTGGGGCAGCCTGCTCAAGGATCTCCCAGAGGTTCACATTCTTCCGCGTGGTTGGTTCTCCCTTCACTTCACTAAAGAGGACTACATTGACTTAGTCCTGGCAAAATATTGGCACATCGAAACTGCACCTGTATTGCTCAAGCGATGGAGCCCCCTCTTTAACCCTGAGCATGAACAGATCGGGGCTGGTCCACTGTGGGTTCGATTGCCCGGACTCCCTCTAAAATACTGGAGCGAAGAGGCACTTCAAAAAATTGGGAATGCTCTGGGCACGTATTTGGATCATGATCGGTCGTACATTGAATCCAAGCAGAGAACCTTAGCTCGGTCTTGGTTCACCTGGACACAAGGGATGGGTTAGAGAAGAAGATTATGCTAAAATGGGGGAATTACAGCAGGATTCAATTACTAGACTATGAGGGCGTTCCATTCCGATGCTACCACTGCCATCAAGTGGGGCATTTAGCAAAAGATTGCCCACTTATCAAACACCCTGAAGAATCTCCCAAAATTTCGCCCTCGGTCACCCGGGAGACAACTCCGATCATTATCCGCTCAGCTCAGGGAACGGCACCCGCACAGGACTCGCCGGCGAAGACTGGGCAGAAGGGGCAGCGACCATCATCACCTCCCTTGACAAGAGCAAGGGCAGCCGCGGCGGCAGCACAGACATCGGGTACTGGTCACACCCCTATCTCTTTATCTTTTGAATGCTCATCTGCATTTCCATCTGCATCTGCATCATGCACTATGGCACATTGCCCCCCATCATCTCCTCCACTATGTGACTCCACCGCTCCCCCATCCGTTCCCCAAATCCCCTCCTCTCCATCATTATCTTCCTCCTCGCGGTCATCTCACCCATACTCCCTTAGACCTCGTCCTCTGATTTCGGGAACCTGCGGGGGTTTGGGCATTATCCCCCTGAGTTTGGGGCATCAGGCCACTAGGGGTAGAAAATCTGATCTCTCAAAAGCCATCTGGAGAGCCGGTGCGGAAGTCGCATTTGGCAGGCAGTCTACCATAGAAGGGGTCCTTAGAGCAGCGCACGCCCCGCGGAGTGGTCCTCCATGAAGTGCCTATCATTTAACTGCAGGGGTTTGGCCAGTGAACCCAAAAAACTAGCCATTCGGAGACTATTTGAGTCTGATTTACCCGACATCATTCTCCTCCAAGAAACACTGGGTCCTGCTACTAACATAGCTCATTGTTTAAACACATTGGCTCCTCGTTGGAAATTCTTGGCATCGGACGCCTCGGGACGATCTGGGGGGCTGGCACTTGGATACAACCCCAGGACTATTAGAATTGACTCATCCTGGGGTGGACAGGGTTTCTTAGGGGCGGATATATTTTCTGCAGATCTGGGAGTGGCATTCCCTATCGTGAATATATACGGACCATGTCAACACAGAGAGCCCTTCTGGAATCGCCTGTTAAGCCTATCCCTTCTGACAACGAGCCATACCATCTTGGGAGGAGATCTGAATTTTTCGATGGGGTACCGTGAATCTTGGGGCTCAATGGCACAAGTGGACACAATCACTGACTTTATGAGGAATGCCCTAGAAAAAGCTGACTTTGTGGATGTCCCCATGCAAAAGCTCATGCCTACATGGCGGAACAGGAGAGTGGGTGATGCTGCATTGGCTCGCAGACTTGACAGATTTCTTCTAAAGGGACCTCTGATCCAGGAACTTCATCACTTTAAACAATGGGTAGGTTCTGGGGGACTATCGGACCATTCCCCCATATACCTGGAGATCCTTGGACCTCAGCCCAAACCAAAGGCACCCTACAAATTCAATCATATATGGCTCCAAGATCAAGACTTCATCAAGTTGGTATCCAAGTATTGGAAGACTCACCCTATCAATAGGGAGGCATCATTGGCCAGAGGGTTATGTAAGAATCTCACAGAGCTTAAACATATTGTCATAAACTGGGCAAAGGAGAAGAACAAAAGGGATTCGGCCCAGCTTACATATGTTGAGGAAGAACTGAGCTCCATGCTTGACGATAGGAACCTTGGATTCAGATCGGCAGTGGACAAGACCCGCCTGATTGATCTTGAAAATCAGAGGGCCACATTACTTAGACAAAAGGAGGAATCCCTCAGGCTTCGTAGCAGAGCTATTTGGTTAAAAGCTGGGGATGAAAACTCAAGGGTCTTCCACAACTTTGCAAAAGGAAGGAAAGTGGCCAACACTATATGGAGCCTGCCCCAAGCAGATGGGGACTTGGCTGATATTTTCAACAAACTCTCCCGGTTGGGTACTTCAAACTTTTGAGGCCTATTCAGAAACCCTCCAAGGGTAAACCTGGCTGAAATCGTAGAGGTGGCTTCACATTTTCCGAGATTTGTAAATGAGGAAGACTCGGTTGATCTCATGAACCCGGTGACCATGGAAGAATTAGAAAGCACTCTCAAATGGTTCAAAAAAGACAAGAGCCCTGGGCCTGATGGATGGACGATTGAATTTTACCTTGCATTCTTTGAAATGATGGGACAGGATCTGCTTGGTGTGATTGAGGAATGCAGGACCTCGGGATCGTTATACCACGCTATTAACTCTACTTTCATTGCCCTTATCCCCAAGTCGGACACTCCATCATCCTTTGATGACTTTCGTCCCATCTCTCTCTGTAATGTACTCTACAAGATCATTTCGAAAATCATTGCCAATAGGCTCAAGCCCATCCTATCCACCCACATCGCCCCCAAACAATTTGCTTTCCTCGAGGACAAACAGATTCATGAAGCCATTGGGTCTGCCCAGGAGGCCCTGCACTCCATCTGGACCAAACACCTTAAGAGCACTCTCCTGAAAATTGATCTCTCAAAAGCCTTCGACAGGGTCAGCTGGCTGTACATTAAGATGCTCCTCATCCATCTGGGATTCCCAATCTCATTCATCAACTGGATTATGGCCTGTATCACATCCCCTACCTTCAGCATCCTGATCAATGGGTCAGCCTCACATTTCTTTCACTCTGAAAGGGGACTGCGGCAGGGCTGCCCCCTTTCTCCTCTATTGTTTCTCCTGGTCATGGAAGGACTGAGCCGCCTAATCATATCAACCACAAGGGAAGGGGCCCTCAAGGGCCTCAAGATCACCGAAGAATGCTACCTCACTCACCTGCTGTTTGTGGATGATGTCCTCATTCTATTGGATGGAAGCATGAGAGACTCTATGACTTTCTCTCACATTCTTGAGCTCTTCTCACAAGCCACAGGAATGCAGGTTAACAGAGAAAAATCTACAATAACAATGACCCGCACATCGGTCAATGAAGCACAACATGCCCTACAGGCTTTCCCCTTCCGCATTCACCCGATAGACAGGGGTCTCAAATATCTTGGCTTCTGGTTAAAACCCACATGCCAAAGGACCGCAGACTGGACTTGGCTGGTAGCAAAATTGGAAAAACGACTCTCATGCTGGAGCTATAGATACATATCCAGGGCTGGCAGGCTGATTCTCATCAAATCAGTGCTGGAGGCCACCCCAGTATTTTGGATGGCTCTTGCATGGATCCCCAGATATGCACTGGCTTGGCTTCAACAAATTTGTAATCGATATCTGTGGGCAGGGAGTCAAGACAAGAGGATATTTGCATGGATAGGCTGGCAGAAGATCGCACTCCCAAAGAAGTGGGGAGGTTGGGGACTCAAAGATCTCCCACTTTTTGCACAAGCACTGGCTGCAAAGATGAGTTGGGCTCTGCTAACTAGCCATAATCTATGGACTCGTCTCTCCTACCATAAATACATATGGCCCCTCGGCACAATGGACTGGATTAGGCTTCCTAACTGGAACGGTACCGGGGTATCATCTATTTGGAAGGCCATTCTACATTCAATGCCCATGATCAGAGATAATTTGGCTTGGAGGATCAGGGACGGGACACAAGCTAGGATCGGTATTGACCCATGGGCTGGCAGCGGAGGAAGACATCAATTGCCACGAGAGTTAGTCGAATATTTATGCGCACAAAACATTAAGACAATTGCTCAAATAGCCGACCAAGAAGCCTCTGATATTTTCCATTAGGCTTGGAGAACTGCTCAACAACTGAATCTCCCTCCACAAATGCATTAATCATGGGGATCATACAGGGAGGCTCTGATGGAATCGCACATACGAATCACTGAGGGGCAAGACGAACTCATCTGGAGTCAGTCGGAATTCGGGTTCTATACTCCGAGGCAGGATATACCCTCCTCATCAGCCACAAAAAACCGGAAGCTCTGCTGGATTGGTGGCACAACTTATGGAAGTTAACCTCATCCCTGAGGTCTAAGCTCTTCTTCTGGTGCGTACTTAGAAACAAGGTACCCACCGGAGAAAATCTTCAGCGAAGAGCACAGCATGGCCCTACATGGTGTGCGATATGTAAATCAGCGAATGAATCTACAGATCATCTGTTCCTTCATTGCAGGGTAGCACTAGAATGGTGGGCTGATATTAAAAACACCATCGCATACAATGGGACCTGGGCAGGACAAAATATTACTGAGGCATGGACAGAATGGACAGCGCGACATAAGGGAACAAAACTGATGAGCCTCCCTGCCATAGTCACTTGGCACATATGGAAGGTGAGAAACCAGATCGTCTTCCATGACCGACTTGCTCACGAGAACCTGTTGGGGGCTCGTATCATTGCGGCATATAATGAATTACCAGAACCTCCACCAGCGCATGTTCACCGCCCTCATGCGCCCCCACGCATAGATCAATCCACCCCATGGGCGTTTTTTGACGGAGCAGCAAACCAACAGAGCTGTGGAGGCGGCATCATCATTCACAAATCAAATCAGCATTACTACAGAATTAAAGCAGGATTGGGCACAGGATCTAATAACTTCGCTGAGCTTATTACCCTCAGACATCTCCTTCATTTCGCTATGAGCCATAATATTACTTGCATAAACATATTTGGGGATTCAAAAACCATCATTAACTGGTTCAACAACATTTCAATTTGTCACATTCACACACTCAGCATTATATTGAATGAGATTTTTGAATTCAAAGCTGCATTTAACAACATCACATGTTCGCACATCTATAGGGAACATAACGAGAGTGCTGACAGATTATCCAAGGAGGCCACGATGATGGACAGAGGAGTATGGGAGATTACTGAGGTGCAGGGACAACAGGAATACAAGTACTACCATCGTCCATACATAGATCCGAGATACCAGCAAGCACCAGAGCAATAACTATATGAATCTTTTTGTTCAAAATTTGAAAACAGTATTTATGTAAATATCAAGATATATATAGAACAGCAAGCGAGCCAATAAGGCTTTTTTGTAAATCATTGCTAAATGAAAGATGACCCTGCGTGGAACATCTAAAGTCAGAACTGAACCTACATATTTTTGAAGCTAATAGGCACACTGTTATACAGTGACCTCAAGCATATGCATAGCGATATCAATATGTAATTTTCAAATCATAATGAAAGTTACAGATTTTTCCAATGGAAAA
>APFE030271082.1:5954-18577 GCA_000404065.3 Pinus taeda | reverse complement strand
AATATGCGTTCGGTTCCCATTCCCATTGATAATAACCAATCAATGGTTTGTCCACCCATGGTATAGCCCATCACCTCTAGGCTCTGTCAGCTCTACCAAACCCTTCATATTCTCTGGTAACAACCAATTCACTGCACGCCCATGAGATCTCAATTTCAACTCATTTTTAATTTCATCCAACTGTTTAATACAGTGAGCAGGCATTTGCACTCTCAAACTGTCCCTACTACAAGATTGGAATTCCTGCGGCTGCCACTCCTCGCGTTCATTCCTAGATCTTCTCTTCCTGTTGGTCATGGCGAATCGATCAGAGTACAACGCGAAAGTTAAATCCCAATTTGCCTCACCCCACTATATCTTGCAACACAAAGAACGTGATGTTCTCACGGCCACATCTCACATTTTGAAAATACTTTCCTTTATTAATATGGATTTATCAAAGACTTCAAGTTTAGGCCCTAAAAATTGGAAGTATTTTTTGACATAGATATGGACTTAAAATGGATGTCGGCTATTTTAATAAATATAATTATTCATTTAAATAATTTTATTTTTATTTTTAATCTATTGAAAATGTCTCACAAGTTTGTTTTTTTAATAGTGAAATTATGTGTATGGTTCACTTCATGATTTAGGGCTAAAACCCCAAGAGTTTCACTTTTTAATCAGCCCTAAACACTTACCAATTGAGGCTGAAATGTCATAAACAAAATGTCATAAACAAAGATTTTTTTGATGAGTTGGGTATACTCTAACGCTTAAGGACTTGACTTCTCTTCTGAGTTCGGTAAGGACTTCTCTGATTAGTTGGGTATACTCTAACGTAGTTATACTTCAATGTGTAGTTGGGTATACTCTAATGTAGGTATATTTTAATGGGTAGTTTAACTAATGGACAAAATGACATTTTCCAATTTTTTTTTCCAAATTTCAATAGAAAATTTTAAAATCATAAATTTAATTTGTTAGTGTCTCTATAATATTCCTAATTAGCTATGGCTAATTGGAATATTCAATTTTGTTCAATTTTTGCCTTCTATAGTTATTTGTAAATAAAAAGTGAGGAAAGGGGAACATAACTCATTTTAGAATAAAAGGTCACTTCCTAGGTAGCACAACGTTGTGGCTTAAAGGAGAGCCAAGGGGGCCAAAGGGGGATGCATAAATGGAGCCTACGCAGACACATGGAGGAACTGCGCAGGAGGAAAATAACACGTGGCAAGAGGGGAATCACACAGAAGGAGGTGAGCCTAGCGATTGTGAGAGGCAGAGGCTATAAAATAAATAGGAGCCCCCTCATTTTGGATCATTCAATTATGTGCATTTTGAGCTAGTCGTTTCGACTTCTAAGCACGCTGGCTGTTTAGCTAGTCTGTAGCATTGTTTAGTGCATTGAGTGTTTCCATTCGGAGATCTCACCCTTAGCCCCGGGGGACTTCGAGTGCCTGCTCACGCAAGGTATTTCCATCAGTATTTCAGCAGTATTTTTATCATCATTTCAGCAACAGTTTTATCAGCTTTTTGGAGGACTACGCAGCACTTGGAGAGGGACGCAGTGCTTTTGGTTGTAGTGCTGAATTGGGGTTTGCAGGTGGATTTATGTTGAGAGATTAAGCAAGAGTCCAGATTTTGTCTCATTGGAGGATTTTTGGCAGGGTTTCAGGCAGAGTTTAGAGGGGTTTTCTTCAGTGGCAGCGCAGGGCATTGAAAAACTGTGTAGAACCCCAAGAGGGTGTTTTTAGGGAGTCAGCCATTCCAGGAAAACTTTCTGGGTTTTTCTGGGTTTCTTGAGTAGAGCCCGATTCCAGAGTTTCAGCTTTTTCCGAGGAGGGGAACAACCCCAAATCATCATCTGTTTTCTAGCAGCAGCAACAGCACAGTAGCAACATCCACGCAGAGAGGCCATTCTTGTCATTCTGAGAGTATTTCTTCACTTGCCTTGTGCAAGTCGAGGTGCCATATGTCTGATCACCTCTTGTACTCATTTTATTGCTCAATATAATAAAATGGCTTAGCATTTCTCGCTGCATTTTTGTGTATATGCTTATATCTGAGGTTTACATTATTATATACTGTTCCACTGTTATTTTATCACTTCTGGGTTATTATATCATTTGCACATATTTGGTTGGAGTTTTTGTTGGGGTTTTGAGGAATATTCCGGGTTAGGAATATTACAGTGGTATTGAGCATAGATCTGGCTCAGCCTGTGGAGCTAGCAATCTATGACACTGGGGGAAAAACACTACATTTGTTACAGAGGTAGGAGATACAGAGACACTGGACGCAGGTTGGAGAATACCTACGGAGAGGGAGATTGTGTTCCTGTAGCAGACACAGAATAGGAGGAACCTATGGTAGACGCAAAACAGAGAGAGCTAGTAGTGGACGCAGAGCAAATGGCAGGCGAGGACGGGAAGAGATTTGCGGATATGCTCCTCAAATCAGTGTAGGACTTGTCGAGGCAGATTGAGGTGATGGGGCAGAGATTCACAACAGTAGAGGCCAGACAGTGTGAGAGCCCACAAGTTTTTCAGATTGGTGAGGGATGAGGTGCATCCCATCATTTTCCAGAGCAGTGTGATACTGCGCAGCAGGTGGCCACGCAAGCCCCTACACGCTCTACCATGCCCACGTTCTTAGGAGCAGATACGGGGGTTGGAACCCAGCAGGAGGCAGAGCCCGGCCATATGAGCGATTATTTTGCAGAGTACCAGGCATATGGGTAGGAGTTCAGGGATGCCCTTTCATTCAGAGACTTTGTTCAGCTCCAGCAGGATAGTAGGCCCCGTGATCATCACAGAGGGAACCGACATTACCATGATGGTGACACCCACCGTGCAGCGAGTAGATTCCACTTACCTACTTTTGATGGTTCATCAAACAGTTTGGCGAAGTCTTGGGTGGAGAAGCTGGACATTTATTTCCAGCTCAACCAGATGTCGGGGGTAGAGGCCATCAAGGTGGCAACATTGCATTTGGATGGCGAGGCCCAAGATTGGTGGTTTCACGGGATGGTTACTGTCATGCCCCTAGGCTGGCAGTAGTCTTTCAACTGCGCTTAACGAGGTGCAGCACCACCGAACACTTTCTTTTCACCAATACTTATGTTCGTGGAATATGCCTAACCACTTATTCTACTTAGTTTGTGTTTCGCAACCAAGTAATTATTATGTTTCTTTTATACCAATGAACACCCATACACATTCATTATCAACAACAATTATACAATAGAACATAATTGCACAATATAAAGGGAGGGGAAAATCCCTGAACAATGAGTTTGCCCAAATAATATATTATACAACTTTACAAAATTACAATGCTTTACAAGTATACTTGGAAACACCAAGTTTCATACTTAGCCAATTTTACATCAAGGCCACACCTTCGTGTGCCAACTAAGTTCCTTGCTTGAGTTGGGTGGACGCGCCCTCACACGGACTGCCAATCGCACTCCTCAACCAAACTTCGTTCACCTTGCACGACGGGCGGGCGACCTCACCCAAGTCACCCTTCGTTTGCTTCTGCACGGCGGGCGGGCGACCTCACTTGAGTCTCCACCCGCTCACCAAACAATCGATGCCTTCACTTGCAAGTCACTCGCATTCACCAACCGAACACTGGGCACTCTCACCCAAGTTACACCCGTGTCGTTTGCTTTTGCCCAGCGGGCGCCCTCACCCGAGGCTTACCCGTGCTCTTTCAAACGATGGGCGCTCCTTGCCCATGCCTTTACTCGATAATAGAATCCTATGCGATGTCACCATGTGGCTTTGCCTGTGAGAGGGCACATAGACCTACGCCTCTGCTCAACCTCCCAACACGTCTTCCCACTTTTTCCTTATCACCGCAGGCTCCTTCGCATTCCTTGATCGAATGCTTGAGTTTGAATGATGAAAAAATGCCTCACACCTTCGTTCTATTTGTATGGATGGTTGGGCGAGTTGGCTGCCCAAGTCGACTCGTCCACCATGTAATGTAACACCCCTACGCATCGCAAATCCTTCATTTATGTTCATCGGCCTTTTCCAAGCTCGTAGGTCGGCCTGTGGGTGCGTGCCAATGCTCCCACACCTTATAAACATGACTCACCCTTCCTTCCTTGTGCGCATTTCGCATATGTCCGTCGCACATAAGTCAAGAGCTCACATTTCTTCATCCAACCGCTCGTTCAACAAGTCGAGCTATCGCACTTCTCACCGACAGTTGTGTCAAGGACCGCAGGTCCTTACTTCCTCCCCCACTTGAAATCATTCTCGTCCTCGACAATATCTCGTCCCGACAACCATCTGTCACCAAGATCACCATACCAAGGTATACACCCCATCGGTATGTCATACACCGGAAATCATCTCAATCCATGACCATCAACCATTTCGTCGCAATCTCCACATGCTGCTCCCCATCGTGGAAGGTTGATCCCTCCATCCTAAGCTACATGCTTCCTGCGACCTCTCGTGTCGACCTCATCATGTGTCGTCCTTGTGTGAATTGCTGCCATGATACTCCAACAAATGCTAACACATCTCTGTGCACTATCGATCCCCATGTTTGAACTAGTCGGGTGATCAGTCCAACTATCACGCTAAAACCATGAGAGTGAATGTCCTCATGCCATCATCGGTCGTTTCTCAGAACATCCTGTCACATCATCAACTCGATCAAGAATCCATCTCCATAAGTATAAGCCATGCTCAGGTCCATGAAGTAGCCTTCATCTCATCTGCAACATGTTGTCCATGATGTTTGGTGTCAATGTGCTGCATGAAAGCAGTCGCATCTATCCCAACATCGTCCATCTGCAAAACATCCATCTCCTCAAAGTGAAGAGACCATCTCATCAAAACTCCGACTCTCGATGTGCCACATCCAGGTCCATGAAGCAACCTTCATCATCTTTGTAATGTGCCATCCCTCAATTCTACCATAGAAACAAGTATATACCTGTCTCATCTATCCATGTGCTGCCCATGATCATAGATCAATCACCTCCCATGTGCCAAAGTGGTTAAATCTCAGCTCAACCCATGCCCAAGTGTTTCCACCAAGGCATCATCATCGTCGTAACTCCATCACTCCAAAGTGTCTCATATTGATCCTCCACATCAAATCACTCTTCCAAGCCACACCCATACATGTACTCGAAAGTATGCACCCCATCCTGCATCAAAGTCTCTGACCTCAGCTCCTCAATGCATCAGATCCTCTAAGTCCATTATATATGAAGTCCTCAAAAGTCACAACCTCATGTCATCATGAGCTCCATGAGTCATCTCCAACCAACATCTCAGAAGCATACAAGTCTCGGCCCAAAGGTCTCTGCAAGATGCCTCAACTCTCCATGTAGTAGGAATGCTCCATAGTTTGCTCACAACTCCATCTAAGTCCATGGCCTTGTTGTACAAGAGTGCACAACCTCTCCATCGGCTCACAAGTAAAACATCCCCATGTCACACCAGCAAATCCATCTGCACAACATCCCTGCCTTGGCACTCCTCATTGGATGCCCATAAGTGACACCTCTACAAGTGCTCCTGCATAATTTCCCTGCATAAGACTACCATGCTCCATGTCTCCAACCTGATGTCCATGTAGTCCAACCAAGTAGACCCATCACAACAGTCGGTCATCCTCATCTAAGTATGTAATCTTTGGTCTAGTGAACTCGGTCACCCAACCACATCATCATCACAAGTCCCTTCCGTCATAGCTCCCCCACTAAAGGTTCCACCAAGACTATCTCTTGGTCTCGGCCATGAGAAGTCCACCCAAGTATTGTGCCCTCCAATCTATCCATGAGTCATGCCGGGCACTTAGCCAAATTTCCATGTGGCTAAAGCATGACCTAATCCTTCGCAACGATCATCATGTTCCTCCCTTGTCACGGGCCCTTGTACCTTCTATCATAAGGTCACAAACAACCCCAAAGAGTCCTGCAACAGTCAACAATCCTTGCTTCTCCATACAAGGTCTCATCATAGACATCCATGGTAAGATGCTCCCTTGCATCAACAAACTGAATTTGCTCTTCCCTGCATACGGTTCATCTACCAAATGCTTAAGTGAAACACAAGTATCAACTGTACTTACATCATCATCATGAGATTCCTCCATATGAGTATCCTCATCCATCCATGTCTACAAATTGCACGATCCTGGTCCAACTTGATCAATCTCAAGTTCATCCTCCACCGTTGTCACATCTACAACATCCTCAATCATCACGACTTCCTCTTCCTTGTCAGCACAATCTGCAACTTCATCTTGCTCCATTGTCCAACCAAGTTGAAGAAGTTTGTCTTCAACATTCTTTTCCAATACTTCAAGTTTCTCTCGAATCCGGGGATTCTCTTCTTTCATCTGCTTCAACCTGTATAAGGTAAGCAAGAGCTTCCCTTCGCATTCTTCCAAACTGCCATATTTTGTCGTTTAGCTTGGTCCAAGTACTAAGCTTCACCTTTGCTAAACCTGTTTCACCATTCACCAGCTTCACCAAGTTCCCTGCAATCATGAACCAGCCCTTGTTCCACTTGTATGTGAAACCAGCTTCCTTCACTTACAAGTACCTACTTCCACTGTCATCAATTGTCAAGCTTCTTCAACCCTGAATCAGCTTCAATACCATCTGTTACAAAGTGCAAATCAGCAACTTCAATCTTCAACACCAGCTCCAACCAAGCTCTGATAACATCTGTCACGCTCCCAGGCCGGCGGTAGTCTTTCAACCGCGCTTGGCGAGGTGTAGCACCACCGAACACTTTCTTTTCACCAATACTTATGTTCATGGACTACGCCTAACCACTTATTCTACTTAGTTTGTGTTTCGCAACCAAGTAATTATTATGTTTCCTTTATACCAATGAACACCCATACACATTCATTATCAACAGCAATTATACAAGAGAATACAATTGCACAGTATAAAGGGAGGGGCCACTCCCTGAACAATGAGTCTGCTCGAATAATATATTATACAACTTTACAAAATTACAATGCTTTACAAGTATACTTGGAAACACCAAGTTTCATACTTAGCCAATTTTACATCAAGGGCACACCTTCGTGTGCCAACTAAGTTCCTTGCCTGAGTTGGGCAGGCGCGCCCTCACACGGACCGCCAACCGCACTCCTCAACCGAACTTCGTTCACCTTGCACGACAGGTGGGCGACCTCACCTGAGTCACCCTTCATTTGCTTCTGCACGGCGGGCGGGCGACCTCACCCGAGTCTCCACCTGCTCACTAAACAACCTGCGCCTTCACTTGCGAGTCACCCGCGTTCGCCAACCGAACGCCAGGCACTCTCACCCAAGTTACATCTGTGTTGTTTGCTTCTGCCTAGCGGGCGCCCTCACCCGAGGCTTACCCGTGCTCTTCTGAACGATGGGCGCTCCTTGCCCACACCTTTACCCGATAATAGAAACCTGTACGATGTCACTGTGTGGCTTTGCCCGTGAGCAGGTGCATAGACCTGCGCCTCTGCTCAACCTCCCAACACGTCTTCGCACTTTTTCCTTATCACCATAGGCTCCTACGCATTCCTTGATCGAATGCTTGAGTTCGAATGATGAACAAATGCCTCACACCTTCATTCTATTTGTATGGATGGTTGGGCGAGTTGGCTGCCCAAGCCGACTCGTCCACCATGTAATGTAACACCACTATGCATCGCAAATCCTTCATTTATGTTCGTCATCCTTTGCCAAGCTCATAGGTCGGCCCATGGGTGCGTGCCAATGCTCCCACGCCTTATAAACATGACTCACCCTTCCTTCCTTGTGTGCATTTCGCATATGTCCGTCGTACATAAGTCAAGAGCTCGCATTTCTTCGTCCAACCGCTCATTCACCAAGTCGAGTTGTCGCACTTCTCACCGACGGTTGTGTCAAGGACCGCAGGTCGTTATAGTTACACTCAAGCACTCTACAATGACAACATATGCAGAGTTTACCAGGAGATTGATGAAGCGATTTGATCGTAGGGATCCAGAGCAGCATTTTGTTGAGCTGACAAGGCTCAAACAGATAGGGATCCCAGAGACCTACATTGCAGATTTCTTGAGGGTCTCTGTGATGGTGCCAGACCTCTCCATGGCACGGAGGGTCTATATGTATGTTGAGGGGTTAACAGAGCCACTTTGGGGTCTAGTCCGATCCACTAGACCAGCTACGCTCCAAGACGCTATCAGCAGGACCTGGGACCTATAGGATGTCTTACCCAGGACCCGGACACCTTACCCCCAGAGACAGACTTTTCAATCTAAGGGGAAGGATGTGAGGATTCCTCCTCCAAAGGGGAATCCAGGACGAGTATAGCTTGACGACGATGCCAGGCAGGAGCTGAAGAAGAAGCAGTTGTGCTTCCCCTGTCATGAACCATGGGCACCAGGACATAGATGTGCTGCTGGCAAAGCATATTTTATTGAGGTCTTCTCCGAGAGCTGTGGAGAAGAGGATGACAAGGAGGATGTGGAGGCAGGAGATATCCATACCATACAGGGAACTTTGCCACCTCCACCACCAGTAGCAAGTGGTGCATCTTGTGCACCCACCGGAGGGACCCTTGCAACGTTGCAGGGAGTTCCCAAATATCTGACGCTACGCGTACGACGGATAGTACATGGCCAACGCATATCAGTTTTGGTTGACAGTGGGGCCCACAACTTCATCAATGCACAAATGGTTGATCGAAGAGGTATTCAGACAAAGAGCTTCGATGGGTTTTCAGTATTGGTCCCAGGAGATCAGACCATGACGTGTGCTCGTTATGTTCTGGAGCTTTCGGTGACGATGGGCACCTACACATTGACTGACCATTTTTTCGTGGTCGATATTCCGGACACCAACATGATACTGGGTGTCCAGTGGCTTATTACTCTAGGGAAGGTCACAACGGATTGGAAGACCCTAGAGATGGAATGGGATGATGAGAAGACTGGGAGGCATGAGAAGATACGAGGACAACATACATATCCACCTTAGACTGTGTCGGTTCATTGGATGGAGGCAGTCTTCCGGAAGGGAGACATAGAGTGGGTAGTGGAGCTGCATGCATTAGAGGCAGGGACTATAGGGCAGATGGTACATCTAGAGATACAGTCCATCCTTGATCGATATGCCATAGTGTTTGGAGAGATTCCACCAGGACAGCCACCGAATTGTTTGAGCACACTATCAAGCTTGAGCAGGGCATCCAGGTAGTGATCACCACCCCCTATAGGCACCCCAAGGCCTATCGGGATGAGATTGAGCGGGCTACCCAGGAGTTGCTGGCACTTGGGCACATTCGTCTGAGCACGAGTCCTTTTGCTTCTTCTGTGGTGTTGGTGAAGAAGAAGGATGGTGCATTGAGGATGTGCATTGACTACAGGGCCCTGAACAAAAAGACCCTGAAGAACAAGTACCCCATACCCAGGATCGATGAGTTGATGGATGAGTTGAGGGGAGCACGATTCTTCTCAAAGATTGATTTGAGATCTGGGTACCATCAGATTCGCATGAGGGAGCAGGATATTCCCAAGACTGCCTTTAGGTGTCACTATGGGCACTTTGAGTTCTTGGTGATGCCTTTTGGGCTAACCAACGCCCCAGCTACATTTCAGTCTTACATGAATCACATCTTCCGTAGTCATTTGAGGAAGTTTGTGTTGGTATTCTTCGATGATATTCTCATTTACAGCAGGACTTGGGAGGAGCATCTCCAACACATTGAAACAGTATTGCGTATCTTATAGGAGTAGCAGTTCTATGCCAAACTCTCCAAGTGTGAGTTTGGGTTGACGGAGATGTTGTATCTGGGACACATCATAAGGATGGACGGAGTGAGGGTCCACGAGGAGAAGATTAGGGCTGTCAGGGAGTGGCCAGAGCCGAGAAATGTGACTGAAATTCGAGGATTCATTGGCATTTGCACTTACTATTGGAAGTTCGTTAAAGGTTTCTCACAGCTTGTTGCACCCCTGACATATTTGACAAAGAAGGGGGAATTCAGTTGGTCAGATACAGCGCAACGAGCCTTTGACAGGCTCCAGGAGGTTATGAGCAGATGCCCAGTGCTTGCGTTGCCAGATTTTACGCAGCCATTTGTCTTGGAGTGTGATGCGTCGGGAGAGGGGATCGGCGTAGTATTGATGTAGGGAGGTCACTCTATAGCATTTGAGAGCCGGAAACTCCTTCCGCACAAGAGGTTGTACTCCATATATGACAAGGAGATGCTGGCCATCATGCATGCATTGGCTAAGTATTGGAAGTATTTGGTAGGCAACAGGTTCAGGGTGAGGACTAATCACAATAGCCTCAAGTTCTTTTTGGAGTAGAAGCAGCTACAGGAGAGGCAGCAGAAGTGGATCAGTAAGATCCAAGCATATGACTTTAACATTGAGTATGGCAAGGGTAAGAATAACGTGGTAGTAGATGCCCTTTCACGTAGACCAGCCATGTTGTCTCTTATGAGATTGGATACAGATTGGAGGGCTCGACTCTTAGTAGAGTACTCCAAGGAAAAGTTTGCATGTGAGGTTCTGGATGGGCAGGTGGCAGATGGCAGGTACAGGGTGGTCGATGAGATCATCTATTACAGGGACCAGATCTTCTTGACTGAGGGGTCACAGCTCAAGAAGAAGGTACTCCAGGCATCACACGATTCACCTTTGGCAGGACATCAGGGGTTTACCAAAACCTATAGGGCCATTAGAGAGAGGTTCTCATGGAATGGCCTTAAGGGGGACGTGCTCCAGCACATCCGGGAGTGCGATGTTTGCCAGAGGAACAAGAGAGAGATGAGCCATCCCGCGGGTTTATTATAGCCTCTTCCCATTCCGGAGGGGAAACAGGAGAGCATTTCGATGGACTTCATCATAGGGTTGCCCACGGTACAGGGAAAGGATTGTATCTTTGTCGTCATTGATCGACTGACAAAGTACACACATTTCTTTTCCATATCCGCACACTATACAACAACACAGGTGTCCGAGCTGTTCTTTAGGGAGATCTTCAGGTTACATGGTCTTCCTAAGACCATCGTCAATGACAAGGACAACCGTTTCATGGGTGGGTTTTGGCAAGAGCTTTTCTGATTGGTGGGGATGGAGTTGAGACCAAGTACTAGCTACCACCCACAGACAGATGGGGAGATGGAGATAGTTAACAAGTGGCTGGAGGGCTACTTGCGTAACTATGTTAGTGGGCGGCAACGAGCATGGCTTAAGTGGCTGCATCTGGGGGAGTACTACTACAATACTTCACATCAAATTTCCATTGGTATGTCACCATTCTATGCCTTATATGAGTATCATCCTTTATCTTTTGTTGACGTGATGTTTGGTGATAGCAGGGCTCCTAGAGCCAAGATTTGGATCCAAGAGAGTCAGTATATCCTCTGAGCTTGCAAGGATAACATGGCTACAATGCAGAACCAACAGAAGTTGTATGCCGATAGGGGTCGGTGGAGGAGTAGTTCGAGGTAGGGGACATGGTCTACCCGTGATTACAGCCATACCGACAGTCATCACTGAAGCAAACGGGGGCTGAGAAGCTCAAGCCCCGCTTGTATGGGCCATACAGGGTGATACGCAGGATTGGACATGTTGCATATGAGTTGGAGCTGCTCCAAGGCAACAAGATTCATAACATTTTTCATGTATCATGCTTGAAGAAGGCATTGGGGCAGTAGGTGACCGTGATAGATGAGCTACAACCCATGGATGATAAGGGGCATTTGGTATTGACACTAGGGAGAGGTAGTTGCGGAGCAGGACGGTTCGGGAATTCTTAGTGAGGTGGAAGAATTTGCCAGATGAGGATGCCACTTGGGAGAGTGAGAAGATCTTACAACATCCATCACTTCGGTTGCTTGAGGACAAGGAACATTTTGTCGGGGGAGACTGTAATATTCCTAATTAGCTATGGCTAATTGGAATATTCAATTTTGTTCAATTTTTGCCTTCTAAATAAAAAGTGAGGAAGGGGGAACATAACTCACTTTAGAATACAAAGTCACTTCCTAGGTAGCACAACGTTGTGACTTAAAGGGGAGCCAAGGGGGCCAAACGGGGACATAGAAATGGAGCCCATGCAGACACATGGAGGAACTACGCAGGAGGAAAAGAACACGTGGCAAGAGGGGAATCACGCAGGAGGAGGTCAGCCTAGGGATTGTGAGAGGCAGAGGCTATAAAATAGATAGGAGCCCCCTCATTTTGGATCATTCAGTTATGTGCATTTTGAGCTAGTCGTTTATACTTCTGAGCACGTTGGCTGTTTAGCTACTCTGCATCATTGTTTAGTGCATCGAGTGTCTCCGTTCGGAGATCTCACCCTTAGCCCCGGGGGACTTCGAGTGCCTTCTCGGGCAAGGTATTTCCATCAGTATTTCAGCAGTATTTTTATCATCATTTCAGCAGCAGTTTTATCAGCTTTTTGGAGGACTGCGCAACACTTGGAGAGGGACGCAGTTCTTTTGGTTGTAGTGCTGGATTGGGGTTTGCAAGTGGATTTATGCTGGGAGATTGAGCAGGAGCCCAGCTCTTGTCTAATTGGAGGATTTTTGGTAGGGTTTCAGGCAGTGTTTACAGGGGTTTTCTTCAGTGGCAGTGCAGGGCATTGAGAAACTGCGCAGAACCCC
>APFE030271077.1:55391-97616 GCA_000404065.3 Pinus taeda | reverse complement strand
TCTCATACTTGCAGAACCACTCTCTATGGGGAGTGAAGTGAAAGGATGCACCTGAGTCAATCAACCATGCCTCATGATCTACATGTGTACTTGAAGAAGCCAAGTACACATCCCCACCATCATCTGAGATGGTTTTCGCCTCTGCAAAAGGAGAATCATCAGATCCCTTTCCTTTATCAGGAGCTTTAGATTTACACTCCCTTCTGAAGTGCCCTTCCTTTCCGCATTTCTAGCACACCACCTTTATTGGTTTTCCTGGAGATTTAGATCTCCCACTCGATGACTTATTTTTGTTTCTATTCTGAGACCGTCCTCGTACAGACAAGGCATCACCATTCTGGCTGTCCATATTTTTCCATCTCATCTCCTCCATCAATAAGGCTGAGACTATTTCATCAAAATGCAAAGCACTTGCTTTGCTACCTATTGCAATAACCAGACTATCCCACGAATCTGGTAGAGAACACAACACACTGATGCACTTATCTTCATCTGAAATTTTAATATCAACAAATGATAACTGACTTACCACAGTATTAAACACATTCAAATGCTCTGTCACTGAGTCTCCATCTTTCATCCTCAGGTTATACAACTTTTTTTGTAGGAACAGTTTATTCGCCAGAGACTTAGATTGGTACAAAGTCCCTAATTTGTCCCACAAAGCCTTCGCCGTAGCTTCCCCTGATACATTCAACAATACGGAATCTGAGACACACAATCGTATTGTGCTCTTTGCCTTTCGATCCAACTTCTTCCATTCTTCATCGGTCACTCCCGTTGGTTTAGTACCCAGATCTACCGCGATCCACTGATCTTTATCCACCAACAGATCCTCCATCTTGAGTTTCCACAACTCAAAACTCTGACCATTGAACTTCTCAATCTCTATCTTTCTGCTGCTCACCATATTCTTTCACCACCAGAATCGATCTCGCAGATCTCTCACTGAACAGGGTCTACCACAGGCCTGAGCAAAACCCCTCAACAACAAAGGTGTCCCCTTGAAGCCAAAACAACTTTGATACCAAATGTAGGTTTTAACCCTATACAGAAATTACCTGCATACGAATTCTAAAACAAAGAAAATAAACAATGCGAGAGTATAATACATAAAACACATATACACAGAGATTTCCCACTGGATCCTAAAACCAGGACTACCAGCTTGATTTTTCATTATGTTCCTTTCAATGTTACAAAACATATTTATACATGCCGAAGCATCCAATACCATGGACCAAAAACCATCACGTCCAAAACCATGGACCAAAAACCATAGGTAGGTTTTCCCAACCTAAGATAGGGTCCAAATTTTTTTTCCTAGGGCGCTGCCCCGAACCTCGTAGAGGGGGGCTACCCACCCCCTCAAACACCCCAGACAGGGGGGCTGCTGCCCCCCCTATGACCTCCCCATTGCGCAATCATCACAATGAAGGGAGGGCTCCGCCCCCCCTCTAATCCCCCGGTTCACTATGTAGTTTAGTCGTGGAAAGAATATAACACAACCCAACAAAAAGAAAATCACAAAGGTAACCTCAAACCTACTTTGGAAGTTGGGATCTAGCCTTGCTAGCTTTAGAGAGGGCTCTCTCTATAAGATTTAACTTTGTTGTATGGGATATTAGGCTAGCTATTAAGTTTGGGGTTTGATATGAATGTTTGGTTGATAACTAGATTACCATTGGGCTATGGAGTTTGATACATAAAACACAGATTGACCACAATGTCTACAGATATATCTCATAGGGAAGGGTAGCCAAACTGAATGTATTCTTTAAGGTCTGTAAAATGGAGAATAAGAACAAATTTAAGGTTCAATTTAAATATAGAGCATTTTTACCTGAATTATATGTCTAAAGATCATAAGAAAATATTGAAATTATTCATAGCTAGGTGTAGAGTGTAGATTTAAACAAATTCTACCCGTTACTTATCTATTGAATAATTCAGATTTGGAAAACAAATATGTGCTATAAACAAAGAGATATAAACACATAAGACAAATAGATGTACTTCACTAACAAATTGACACAAGAATCCTGTGAAAGAGCTTCTGTATTACTGGTAATCTGTTGATGCTTCAGAAAATAGACAATAGTGCTCTTCGTACAAAAACCAACATCTCTTACTTCAAATGATGAAGTATTTATAAAACATTCTAAACTAAAATATATTGAAAAAATATCAAGATTTGTTACAAATATCTCAAACTGTATTACAGAAATAGAACATAAATATAGGACATTCAAAACTAAAGAATCTACATGGAATTATCTTTATGTATTTCTGGTGACAAAGAAGAAAAATTCAAATTTGATAGCAACCCTTATTGATGAGGTGACATCCAAGTCACTAACTGTCTTTGAGCTTTTTCCTCTCGAAATTCTGAAACATAGGGTCTTGTAATCCCTTTGTATATACCAAACCATCATAGCAGTTAGAAACCTGAGAGAGGTTGTTGTAAATTATTATGTCGGAAACAAAAACCTCTTTCAGTTTTTGAAAATTCATTTCCACCTGCTCGTAAACCACATTGAAAACATTAACTAAAAATAAGAAAATTTGGGAAAATATGCCTGCAAATATTCATTCGAATATCCCAAACCATAATAGCTGTTAGAAAAATGAGAGAGGTTTTTGTACATGAGAATGTTATAAAAAAAACTGTCTTTTCACTTTTGAAATTTTTTTCTCAGCTGTTCGTAACCCATGTTTTAAATTACTATGATGTATAGGAAAGATCATATTTTAACTAACCATGAAACAAACATATGACGTGGAGTCAGGAGGTGACATGGAGGTGGGGGATGATGTGGAAGTACATGGTTGGTGGAAAGGAAGTGGGGTATGCAAGGGTGATGTGGAGAAATTACATGGAGATGAGTGGGTAAAATAGTCCAAGTGGCAGACAGTGAGTGGTGCGGGAGTGATAATGAGGTCAAATGTTGGCGGGAGTGTTGATGGGAATGGAACAGTAAGCGAGAGTGAGATTAGGGGAGGAGGATGCTTCGTAGAATAGCAGTGGAGGAGGAGCAGGGACATGGTAGGCGAACATTGGCATGGGATTAAGTGGTTAATAGGGACAAGGGTTAGTGGTTTTCAGAGGGGTAAGGAGTTGTTAATAGTGTGCAGGGGGGTGGGGGGTCTGAAATAATGAGGGATGGACATGTAGTGGCAATGAAACCACTTTTCGCACCCCCCTCGCCCCCCACAGTTAAAGAGAATCGTAGTGGGGGGGGGGGGGGGTGTTCCAAAAATATGCTGGAACCATCTGATGAAAAAGGCATTGTGATTGGGAGCGTGAACATTTGCACCTTTTAACCACATACGACAAATATCCCTTTGTCATTTTTAACTCTGCACTAAAATCAAAGATATATTACCAAGGCCTTATTAAAATTCATTTAATCACATTTAAATGATGTGATTAATTTAATCTAAACATACTTAATTATTCTCTAATGCTTCATTTTGACTTGCAAGCATATTTTTTATTTTTATTTTTCTTAAGGTTTTGACCTTTTTTGGAAATAATTTGCAACATCCAGAATATTATTTACAACATTTCAAAAATAATAATGATAAGCTATAATAAAAAATCCTATAAAAATTATAGGACCCTAACATTTGTGTTAGCCAACAATGTCACCTTTCTTACAACATAAAGCCATTCACTTATGAGGTACTGTGTGATGTTGCTCCTCTTGAAATTTGTGATGTATTATTAGGCCAACCATACTTGTGGAAGCGTCATGTTGTGTATGAGTCTAGGCCTCTCACTGTTATTATTTATTTTGGAAATAAGTTATACAGGATACTAGAGGTAGCCGTGCTTATCAACCATCTCTTTGATCTCTGCGAAGAAATGTAGTAAGATCATTTCCTAGATTGAGAAATTTTCCTTCTTTTTTATTCACCCTCACAGAAAGAAGAAGGTTGTGGCCACATCTGCGGCCTCGAGATAGGGCTCCTCTGCATGGAAGCGATAGATGGATAATGTCGTGGAGGAGTATATGGATATCTTCACCTCACCCATAGGGGTACCCATACGTTGTCAGGTCAAGCACTCCATTGATCTGCTACCCAATGGGATGATATATTGATGCTCTATTATGGAGAACGATGAAATCGAGAGGTAGATTCAGGAGCTATTACAGAAAGGGCACACCAAACTAAATTCATCACCCAGTGGGAGCCCAATCATGTTGGTACAGGAGAAGGATGGGATCTAGAGATTTTGTATTGACTGTTGGGGACTGAATATGATCACTGTTTAGAATAGGTATCCAATCCTAGAGATTGATGACCTTCTGGACCAGCTCAAAGGGGCCAAATATTTTAACAAGTTTGACTTGAATTCAGGTTATCACCAAGTACCAATCAAACCTTATGATGTGTGGAAGGATGCCTTCAAATCCAAGGAGGGCCTTCTAGAATGGATCATCATGCCTTTCAGGTTGACGAATGCCCCCACAACCTTCATGAGGCTTGTGGACAACATCTTGTAGCCCTTAACCCACTCATTTGTGGTAGTTTATTTGGACGACATCCTAATCTTCAGCCAGAGTTGGGAAGAGAACCTCCACCATATTCAACAAGTCCTCCAAACCTTGCAACAACACAAATTGTGTGCCAATATGGAGAAAAGTACTTTTTTTATGACCCAGGTTCAATATCTGGGGTACATCATTGATAAGAAGGGTGTGCATGTGGACCCAACCAAGATACAAGTTATTCAGGATTGGCCAGCCCCAACCACTCTAACAGAGCTCCACATCTTTTTCGGTCTTGCCAATTTGTACCGTAGGTTCATGTTGGGGTTCACTCACATCACTTGGCCTTTGAGTAAAGTCACCAAGGGTGGAGCGAAAGAAAAATTATTTTGGTCTAAATCCCAATCGAAGGTATTTTTCGAGTTGAAGCATCATCTCTGCTTTGCACCAGTGCTCACATTACCAAACTTGTAGCAACCATTTGAGATTAAGATAGATGCCTCCAACTATACTATTGGAGCAATTCTTACTCAGTAGGGGCACCCAATTGCATATCATAGTGAGACAATTTCAGACATAGTCCAAAAGTATCCCACTTATGAAAAAGAGATGTATTCCATTGTACAATCCTACCAATAATGGAAGAATTACATTATGGGAAAGGAAATGTCATCCACACAGACCATTGACCCTTATAGTTCATACATACATAAGGAAAGTTGCAGAACAATCACCATCAGAAATGGTCCACATACTTGCAATAGTTCCATTTGAACAATAAGTACAAGAAAGGCAGAACCAATAATGTTGTATATTTCCTTAGTCGACTTTCGATCATGGCACTGACCACTCTACTTGACTCTTGTGGACACGAGACTTCAGGGCAGCTGCATCTTTTCAAGAGCGATCTAGAATTAAACAACACATACTAGATGCTTTTGGAAGGAGAGAAAGTTCCTGATTTTCACCTCCAGGGTGCACTGTTATGCCACCTAGGACAACTCTGTTTTCCTTGAAGTGAGCGTGCCAAGATGAGTTGGGAGGCACACTACAGTCAGTTCATTGCAAATTCTAGAGTAGAGAAAACAATGTAACTACTTCAAAAGCATTTTTATTGGCTGAATCTTTGACAAGATGTTGGGAAGTACATCAAATCCTGCACTACCTGTGCTATTTCCAAACTTACTATCAAGAAGCAAGGCCTATATACTCCTCTTCCTTCTCCTAGTTGGCATTGGGAATATATCTCCATGGATTACATGTCATGCCTTCCTTCTACTAAGCATTGCAACAAATGAATTTTCGTGGTCGTAAATAAATTCTCTAAGATGGTGCTTCTAGTGGCCTGCAAAAAAGTATCACAATAGAAGCCAATGTTAATCTATTCTTTGAACAAGTGTGGGTACACTTTGGGATCCCACAGTCCATTATCTCAGATTGGGACAACAGATTCCTAAGTACATTTTAGTCAATCCTTTGGTCAATGTTGGATACCAATCTCACTAAGTCCATGACCTTCCACCTCCAAACTGATGGCCAAACAGAGGTCGTCAACAAAATAATCATGCAAATTCTGTATAGGTGCAAATCAAAGTATCCACGCACATGGGATGAAAGCCTCCCCTATGTATAGTACAATTACAACAAATCTCTCCATAGCTCAAGTGGCCACAACCCCTTTTAGGTGGGATTGGGATTCCAGCCACTATGTCCCATTGATGTGGCCATACTATTTGTAGCTACTCAGGTAGATTCGACTCATGTCCAGGATGAAGATGTAGGGCTAACAACTTCATTGAGTGCATTCAACACATCTGCTACTAGCTCCATGACATATTGGATAGATCCAATTCTAAGTACAAGCATCGTCATGGACAACATCGGGTGCCACACAGGTTCCAAGTGGGTGATAAAGTTTGGTTACATTTGTAGAAGGAGCGTCTCACTAGGGCCCACCACAAGATTTGCCTACTTAGATACGGGCCTTATGCCATCACTAAGATTGTGGGAGACAATGCTTTTGAGCTAAACATTCACCCTTTCCTTGGTCTGCACCCAGTGTTCAATGTGGACTGCCTTCGACCATATTTTCCACTATTAATGGACACATCAGACATTGCAAAACAACTCACACCAATAGAGCTGAACCCAACCTACATGGAACATGCTACAACTGATTGGATCATGGATATGTAGATCAAGAAAAATCGCCATCATAAGATCCAATTTTATCAAGTTGTCAAAGCTGACCAACCCTTGCACCAAGGCAAGTGGCTCCGTAGGGACCAAGTTCAGCAGAAGTTTCCCCATCTCATGGAGGCACTCAATGCAATGGGGACCATTACTTCCTAAAGGGGGAGGATTGATATAGATGGATATTGGTGGCCACCCACCTATTCCACTTGGAACCCCACCATTATTTCTTTTCAGTTTCCTTAATTGTAGCACAACTTATTATTTTTGGCAGTTTTTCTGGTCCTAAAATTTTGGAGCCCTTTTGAGGGGAAAAAATGTTTTTGTTTTTGTTTTTTTTTGTTTTTGTTTTTGTTTTTTGTTTTTTGTTTTTGTTTTTTGTTTTTTTGTTTTGTTTTGTTTTTGTTTTTTGTTTTTGTTTTTTGTTTGTTTTTGTTTTTTTGTTTTTGTTTTTGTTTTTTTTGTGTTTTTGTTTTGTTTTTTGTTTTTTGTTTTTGTTTTTATTTTTTGTTTTTTGTTTTTGTTTTTTGTTTTTTGTTTTTTGTTTTTGTTTGTTTGTTTGTTTTTTTGTTTGTTTGTTTGTATGTTTTTTTTGTTTTGTTTTGTTTTGTTTTGGTTTTGTTTTGTTTTGGTTTTGTTTTTGTTTTTTGTTTTTGCTTTTTGTTTTTTTGTTTTGTTTTGTTTGTTTTTGTTTTGTTTTGTTTGTTTTGTTTGTTTTTTGTTTTTTGTTTTGTTTGTTTTTTGTTTTTGTTTTTTTGTTTTTGTTTTTGTTTTTGTTGTTTTTGCTTTTTTTTGTTTTTTTTGTTTTTGTTTTTGTTTTTGTTTTTGTTTTTTGTTTTTGTTTTTTTGTTTTTGTTTTTTTGTTTTGTTTTCTTTTGTTTTTTGTTTGTTTTGTTTTTTGTTTTTTTCCCCGAAAAAGTGCCAAATTCGTGTATATTATTCTTTTTCATTGTCCTCTTTGATATCTTCAAAATGAGGTATTATGATAGTCAAACGAATATCGTATGCCAAAGTTACGACCTCGGGAAGTTGACGTTCCAACTTACCCCAACAGGCCCACAAGCTTTTGGTGCTTCATCTCCTAGGGTTAGGTTTCTAGATGCCAGGGTTTCTCATTATATCTCAACGACACAAATTCCACCTAGCCTCATTGTAACATATTTCATAGGCATGTAGCCGGCACATCTCTTCTTTGAGATAAACTACCATCGCTTGAGCTAGTTTATTTCCATTCTGTATGTAAGCATATTTCAGTTCTTTGATATTAATGAAATGGAGTTTTATTTATGTTGCATATCTATGTTTATATTTGTATCTATATTCTGTTGAGTTGTTTTAGAAGTCTAGATTAGTAAGGGACATTATTCAAGGCGAGGAGGCAAAAACAAAGCTTCAAGGAAAAAACTGGTCAAGTTTACACAGTGTTACGTGATGCTACAATATTTCCCTGTTTTGCTACAAGATTGAAGCTGTGAGAATTTTGAAGGTGAAAAAAGGAAACTTGAAGGTGGGGAAGGGTAATGGAGGGTAGGTGAAGGTTGTATGAACCCCTTTCCAATATTAACACTCCCCAGGGTCCCATATTGCAGGAGAACCAATGCAGATGGTGGCCTTCAATAACCTAGAAATAGACTTTTGGTGAACAATTCTTTAAGGAAGTTTTGATGTTAAAGAAAGGGATATGGTGGTGGGATAATAAGTGTCAATGGAAATTTTAACCTTGAAAATCAATAAGATTACCTGCAAACCACATAAAGTTATTCAATCCTACCAAACTCGTAGATCATATTAACAATGGAAATTGCAAAAATTTGAAATGATAGGGAAATGATAAGTTGATTTTTATTTGAAATCTAACTATTCCATTGAAGGAAAACCTATATTTGTTTCTACATATACTTTCATCCACAAGAGGTTATACTTCATGTGTTCAAATAAATATAATCACTAAGCTACAGAAGATAGAGATGAAAAATGACTAATATGAGGCTTAACTACTGTAAAGAAAAGTGACTATATCTTTTTGTCTTGAAAACACAACATCCTCATCCACACTTATTACAAGAGAGGTAGTCAATGAACCTACATAAGAAAATTTTTATAAACAAATACTACTAAAGAAAGAAGGAAATGTTGCTAGAAAAGACAATGGATAAGTAAAATACACATGAGAGAGACTAGAGCCTATGAGTTGGGCCGTAACCCAAGGGGACCCAACCCTATAGAACAATCTCATATGGAAGATAACAAATATTTCTCATTAACATCAAATAGTGCTCCAATACATGAAAAATGAATGGAAGTAACAAGTTTGAGCTTCTAGCCCTTAGTAGTCTCTATCTACTCCAAACATTTGAAGCCTATTGAGACCTTAGGCTTCCTTACTTATAAAAAATGACTGAGGGGAACCCTCCTTTGAAAGAAGGTTGCCTCCCTCCAAAATCCCTATAAAGGTGGATCTATCCCCCTAAGATCCTCACAATCCTTGAGTGCACTAGCTACTAGTAAATCTTTGAACTTTGGGTGAGCGAATTTAGGGAGAAATCCGAGTTGTAGGTGAGTAAATGTAGGGGAAAAACCTCATACATCTTCTCCAACATCCTCCAATGTATATCTACATAGTAAATGCACTCTTTTACCACACTTTAATCACATTAGGCCATGAGATATGGCAAACATCCTTTAGTCTTCCTAATAAACACATTATAGTTAAAAGTTGTTATAAAATGCAAGGAAATAGGTAAATATAGGATGAAGGAAGGCCATATGGACCTTATTATGTGCCTATTAATGCGGCCCATCATCACCCTCCTACTAAAGATGTTTCTCATCCTTTGAGCAACTCATCCATTTAATTCCATATCATACATATCCCTAGTCACTACTTTAACATACCGAGATATCTCTAAAGAAGCATCCTCTTGAGGATGGAACGCTACATTTCTTTCTATTTCATCCCACTCTTGTTGCTCTTTAATTTGATATTTTCTTTTCTGTAACCGTAGCAACAAAGGAGTGTTGAAATTGAGCCCAATCTAGTTGGCCTCTAGTATTTGGACTATCTTCTTATATAATGGTGTCTTCTCGAAGGAATTCATCAATATCTATGGAGAGTGGTACTCCTTGATTTATAAACTATGGGGCAATGAATTCGATCTCCTCTAACATGCCTCCAAGCCCTCAGTCCCTAACATCCTAACCATGTCCTCAAAGTGTTGAATGAACTACACCTATTTCTCTATGTAAAGTGGTTCCAATTTTGGATACTTAGTGCTGGATTATATAGGCCTGACCCAAGTTTGGAAAAATTATTTAGCCAAACAAATTCCGTAGCTACCGGCCCTTTCAACAACAGCCCGCGGAGCGTGAACTGAGGTCTCACCCAAGGTAGCAGGGGAGGGTGCTGGAACCAGGTTACCGCACCCTTGGGATGTCTAGATGTGGTTTAGAGGTTTCACGCACCGTTCCGTAGCTTCGTGCTGCTCGGTTTCGCATAGATCCAAATCCAGAATAATGCTTACTACTTATTATTGCAATGTTTATGTATTCAATCTACTTATTGTGATATTTAAGAAAACATTTATCAGAGTTAATCAGTTCACGTACTTATAATAGACATAGATTCATGTATTTATAAGCAAATGCACATAGATCAAATGGTTATAGCAAACATACAAAATCTAGATCCATGATAGTTCAGATTTAACACAAAATTTTAGAAACAAATTAGCTTTATTCAACTTCTTCACCAATACATCCTAATTTGCCGTGTGCATGTAGCTGCAGTGGTCCGTGCACATAGCTGCGGACTCTTCCAGGCCTCTGCACACATAGTTGTAGAGCCTCTATCCACTACCCAAACCCTTGACTCGGATTTATAGACGCTTCAACACTGTCCTTCTCAAAAACCCATAACATATCAGATCTAGGATTACATACCAAAAACTAAGCTCTCTCTACCCATAGAGCCTCACTCTATTTATGCCTTTCCATGGACTGTGATGCATGGGCAAGCCGACTCAGCTTATATTTCTTTACATTATTTTTGGGCAGACTACCCTTTGACTCAACTTATTATCAATCACGCTCTGTGCATCCCTCAAAGTGTTTACCTTATCTTTACCCAAAATTTCAGGCTTTTTGCCCCATAACCGTTGTGCAGGGCTTCTGCTACCCAATAGTCCCCCAACACAATCATCGTGACTTGTCCCAAGTCGCTCAGTTGGTGCAAGAATCTTCGTGCGGAGGTCGGTTAACAACCTCTGCATATCGCCTGTCCCTGCAACAAATTTGGCTGCAAGCTTCTGTACCTTTTCCAAGTGAGCCGTTGATGCATCCCTATCACTTGCAGTTTCTTGCTCAGTCTCACATACTGCTTGCATATGCGCTACATTACCTTCAATAGTTGTAGATACGCTAAATGCTTCATCAAGCTAGGGCTAGATATGTTCCTTGAGTACTACTTCCTGTTGATGCACCGCATCAACTTGGGCCTTAAGCACCTAGGCCTCCTTCATTTTGGCCAACCGCTATGTGAACGACCATTTGTGTAGCCCAATGAGTGGTGTCATAGGCTTGTTGTAACTCGCGCACCTCAGTTTCCGCTTGCTGTATGGTTGGGTCCTCCTTGAGGGATGTATCCCGAGAGACTGACCTAGTAGTCCCAAGCATTCGTGAACAAAACTCCTCATTGTTTCCAATCCAGCTAGAATTTCGCCGCAGCGGCGTTCCCATTCGGCCGGGGGTGTGGGTGGCTGGGCCTTGAGATGGAGCTCTGCAACTTGTAATGTTAGTTCCTCCTAGGCTCTTGAGGCCTCTGCTTGGGCTGTGCGAAATTCGGCTGCCATGTGTTGAATCTTAGTAGCTGGTGGGAGGTCCTCGGGGATGGCTAACTCTAGTACCATGCTAGACACCTTTGTCACAGCTTATTCTACTTCCCTATATCATGAAATCAAGTCATCATGCTGGAGAGTGACATGTTCTAACTTTTCCTTCTGCTTTATCAAGATGTGGAAAGCGTGACCTTCTCTGGCTCAAAACTCCCGAGTTACTCCATCTTGCAGTAGGTATAGTATGTCTCTAGACAAGGCAGCTAGATTTAATTCCCAACTACATTCTTTGCCCACGGCTGCAGCTAGGACAACACCTGCTGGCAATGGTAGGGTGTGTGGCGTGTGCGTGTTGACCATCTGCTCAGCGACAACTGTATCTTATGCTAGTTGTCAGGTGATCCAGCCCAAGGGTCACTCTTGTAATGCCTACAACTGCACTCTGATCTCCCCCAACACAGTTGTCTATTCGGTGATTAGTTCGGGTGACGCGATGGTGGGAACATTGCTTGCTAGCTGGCTACTATCCATGAATTCTTTTTCTAGAGCCTTCGTTGTTTTGGATTTTTTTTGGGCGGTCGGTGATTCCTTAGTGCATGACCACTTGAGGTGGTCCTACATCTCTATTTCTTGTTGCGGGTCCTATTCCAAGCCCATTCCCTGATCTACCTAGTTCCCTTTTGTTGTCGGGCTCGTGGTAGCCTCCTGCTGAAAAGAAGCTTGTTGTTCCTGACATGTCTTTTCTACCAGTTGAGTGAGTCGCTACTGGTGTTCCTTCTTCTGCTATTGTGCTTCCAGCCTGTCGATAATGGCCTTATCTGGGGTGCGCCATTCTAGAGGCCATGTTGCTAATACCGCGTAAATGGCATCATCTGTTGCAATGAATGAGAGTGTGACCCATGATCGCTCTAGATCCTTTCGTGCGCAGATATACAAGTGATGCATGTCTACTTTGAACTCAGCCGTGCTTTGAAAATTATTGTAGATTGTGGGGGACATGTGTGGTCGTTGATCAATCCGTGTCCTTATCTTTCCTTCCATGGAGGTCCAAAATGCCCGGATCACGGAAACCCTTGCTGTGTCCTTGGTAGCCCAGAGCAAATTATATCGCACGGCTTCAGGTAGGCTATCCTCGAGGCTGGGAAACTAGCTCTCTTGTAGCAATTCACTTGTAACTAGAAGGATTGATAAAAGCAACCATGTGTAATGAAATGTCTTACCTTTGTCCTGAGCTTCTTAATAATTGGTCAGAAATTCGTCGCATAAAAATTGTGCCCAATTGAACTGAACCCCTTTGGCGCACTTCCCTCCAATGCAATGAAAAGGGTTGGCACCTCATCCGCGTGGCATTTTCTCATGAGTTTACCATCTAGGAGCTGAGTGGCGACTCGTACTGCATGGTCGCTGATGCTTGCTGTGACATACCCCCGCTTTCCCTTATCGAAATGGTATTTCACCTTCATTGTTTCAGCGAGGCCTCCCTCACTATTGGTTCTTGCTATGTCTGTGGGGTTATTCCCTTTAAGTGGTAGGTGCGTGATCCGGTGGATTAGGTCGGCTATGATCGGGATTAGCTCTTCCAACTAGAGATGTCCATTATGTATGAGACATAGTAGATGTCAAATCACAAATATGGTGATGGTTGTGCAGTGGTAGTGAGGTATCCACCTGAGATTTAGTAGTCCTGCCTTCTCCACACCTAGTAACCACTTCTGCGGTAGTAACTTGTCTTCGACCAGTTCGGGGAACTTGTCGCTATCTGCAAGGTCCTAATCTTCGAATTTGATGCTTGAAACACGCCCCATAGGCAACCCTTCGAACCTTATGTCGTCCGGAAGAAGCGGGCTCTGGAGCATAGTCTTTGTAGCATCCACGTCTTTTGGTATCTTGGTCGTCCCGGTCCATGGAGAAAGATACAGGGGTAACGATGGAAGTTGGAACGCAACTTCTTCTTCTTCCACCTATGTGTCAATATGACCAATCAAGGCTTGCAGATTGTCATCCTTCATAGCGGGTTCGGTTGTGACTGTTGTGCCTTTGTCAATTGTCGAGCATTTTTTGTATCTTGTTGAGGTCCGGATTGTTCCTATCATTTGTTTGTTCTTCCTGGGTCGTGGGGTATGTGGAGAGTTCAAAACTTCGGGAACTTGAGTCACGTCCTCAGGCTCTTCCTGATTTAGTTGCATTTCCTCTCTGACCCATGCTCTAGTTCTTGCCATGGTACTCATGGGGTGCTTGGTAGCTGCGTGCTCGCTGCTTTCTACTGGTTCAAAGTGCCAAAAGTATAGTGCCATCCACAAACTATGAGATTTGAAAAATCCCTTCCCTCCATTTTCAGTTTATTAGTGGCATCGAGTCGGAAGATCTTTGTGTATCTCGTCTAGAACTTTCATCTTAATGTTCCACTGCCTACTCCTCTCTGACATTGACCTTTGTGTTAGGACCACTATTGCTAACGGCCAAATTTTTACTTTTCCTTGTGGTAGCACCATCCGTGGGGCGCAGCTGCGATCTTGTGGATTGCCTGACTTGGTAAAGAATCCTTTTGCCATGCCGTTTTTCTACAGACTGGTTTATAGTTCCATGCCTTCTTTCAACTGCTTAAGGTGCTGAGACTGTAGCTTCTACTGCTAGTTAGGTGTTTGCACCTTTGGTGTGAGTTTGAAACTTCCCTGTTATCCCGGGCTGCGAGCACCTCTCAAGCATATGGGTAGTTGGTCGGGGGCTTATGTTCTTCCATGAGTGCAGGCATAGCCATGATAGTAGGATCACAACTTGTTCTTGGGCTACTCTGCTAGATCTGTCCCTTCTTAGTGCACTTTGCTTCCTCGGCCGTAACCACAGTTTATGGGGCCTGCGGCTACTCTGTCTTTTCGTAGCTTCCTTCTGTCATCTATTACAAGCCCAATGAACCCATGGTATCTGTAACTTCCCTGATCCCCTGCTAACCTTGGCGCCGGCCGCTGGTGCACCGGTCTGTTGGGGTGGCTTTGAACTACTAATTCTAAGCTGGTTGGATGTGTGCACCTCATACACTTGTAGCATATGCTAGTGAGGAATGCTTACTTCACTTCGCTCTTCCAGCTATGCACGCACCTTCCTTCGACATCTTCACCCTTTCCTTCGCATCTTCAGAGCTACACCCTTTTCTGAAGTAGTGGTTGCGCTTGATGCTTTCACAGATACCTCTAGTTGTTATTTTGCCCCTATTGTCACCATCCTATTACAATTGAGAGTGGCTACTTCATGCAGTTGGTTCTACCATTGTTCAATCTCTTCATCTGAGTATGACGTGTAAGAACTGTCATGGTCCCATGAGTGTTTTCCCTCTGTTGTTGGATTCACCCTGTCCTGATCTTGTGCTGTAATTTGGTAGATATAGTCCAACTCACCATCACTGTCTTCATTGCGCACAGGCTTGGTATATCGCGCCCCTTCCGCTGGATCCAACGGGACCACTACGTGGAGAGATTTCTTCTCGAATATCATTTTTCATTTCTCGAGGTTGATGACTTCATTCATATCCATTGCCCAATCTATCCCTAACAGTGCAGGACATGGGTTACTATCATCCAAAATTTCTATGACCTCAAAATCGGTTTGGGTGCTAGCGCCATCGATGTCTATTGTAACCCCATGCAGTCTTCCCATGGCAAGAATATTTTGTTGGTTAGCCATCCGTAATTGAATCGGCGACCATTACAATGGAGCCCTACCCATGCGTTCCCACATCTGCTTTGGTAGGACATTCACGTGGGACCCCAAATCTAAAACGACCTAGTCCATCTCATAGTCTCTGATCTGAACAGTCAGTTGCATTTCCCGCCCAGTGCGCAAAGCATGTTTGCCTAATTTTTGGACCATTCACGGCTCGTTTGCTCTTGTGCATCGAGTTATCAATTCTTGTAGCCCCTTTACCACTTTAGCATCCCTGAGTAAGTTCATGCAAGTTTCCAAGAAGGTGGTTAGCATAGAAGTATCCTTCTTTGATCCCAATTGATCCTTACTTTCTGACATAGATGCTTCCGCGAAGTTATTCTTGGCTTCCATAAAGGTTTCCTTCGCATGCTCCAAGTCAAAGTCTGGTTGTTTCAGAGGGGCCTTACGAACCCATGCATTCGCCTCTAGCTGCTTACCCTTATCTTCTCAGGTGGTGGCACCACTTCGGAGCGTCATATTTACATTAGGATCCTCCGCGCGGGGTTCAGCCTTCATCTTTTGGACGTTCTGAGTAGGGTTAGCTGAAAGCACCCCCTTTTCTCGCATCAAAGCAATCGGCATGGGGCAATCAACTAATTCGTGGTCAAACTGGTAATAGTAAGGATAATAGGCTTTGGTCAGGTTCATGCAATCCTGCACGTAATGCACCAACCCTCCACAATTATAGCAAATTAGTTGTCCTCGATCCCATCAAGGTCCCATTCCCTTGTGGCCCTGTTTTCATCCTTGGTATTCTCCCCGTGCGAGGGGTGTGGTGGGATCATGTTTGCGGGCCTCCATGTGCTTCTTATAAGTAGGTGCTTGATTCATCAACATTTCGTAACTACGACAATTTCTTTCATCGTGGCCCACCATTATGCAGAAGTTACAAAATAATTGTTAAGGAGGGGGTTGTCTTAAGTTTGGCACTAGGTGACAATTTTCCATGGCATGCTTTCCTCCCACTTGACATTGTGCACCAGAGTGCGGGCACGATGCTCGGCTCAGCTTGTACCTCTGGTCGCAATGTTCTTGGTCCCCCTCCTGCTACATAGTTCACAAAGATTTGACAGTGGTCCTTATCGTGGCCCTGTCCCTTACATTTGATACACCACACTTCTTCCTGTATCTCTGTCCTAGGCACCTGTCCTTATTTCAAGCTTCGCATCTCTAGACATAAGTTTTGTATTTGCACTTGGATTTTATATATTCCCAACCCTGGATCTTGTATTGGGGTTTCGTGCAGCCACATTGCTGCCTCCAGTGCTTCAACTTGGGTTGAGATATTTTGTTGCGACAAAGCCGATCTAAGATATGGTGTTAATGATGTGACAAACCAAGCACGGTCCTATGCATCCGACATTGTCGTATTGGCCTCGCGGATGGTGCTTTTCAACCTCTGATCCAAATCCCATGGGTTTCACCAGGTAACATTACAATTTCCTTGAACCCAATAACCGACTGTGCTTCTGACTTTGGTCGCCCAAATTCCTTGTTTAATTCCTCCTGAATTTCTACTATTCCTTCATTTATATGATCACTTGAATATTTCATGTACCAGGTCAATGCGCAATCCTGCAGCGCACTAACTAAGGTAGCATTCTTGATGTTATCATCTGTAATGCCTTGAGCATCACATACAGACTTTATCACAAACTAGAACCAGCCCAGTTCCTCATTTCCTACATCGTTAAATGTTGGTAGTTGGACTGCGCTTGCCATCTCGACTTTTGGTGGTGGTGGGGTTGGGGGTGGGGTTGGTGTTGGAGTGGACAGGTTTGATGTAGGTGAAGTGGATGGTGGCATGGATGGAGGTGGTATCAGTGGGAAGCACTCCTTGATCAACCAGACTGCACTTCTTGGTGAGAACCTCGTGAGCTCCTTCTCGTTTTCCCATGAAATAGAAGCCGAAGGACTGTTTTCTACCCCTCCCATTCTGCGATAACCTCTTCCACTCCGCATTACTCCAGACATCAATAAACACGCATAATCTATTTTTTACAGAACAAATTCTTAATCCAAGTATTCAATGATTTGATATACTTACCCCAAGGTCCTTGAAGAAATCGTCTTTCTGCTTCACTATAGCTCACAGTTGTATCTATCGTGAAGTCAGTGATAAATCAAACTATCACCTGATCCAACCAATGATCTACTGCGCGTGTGATTTTATCTTCGGGGGATTCTATCCTGCGCACTAGTTCCGGAGTCCACACAACAGGCTTGTCCAATCTTCACCTTCCCACGCTGTCAGCTAGCCTTGCGATCCACTCATATAGCTCTATTGGAAATGTCACGAAGAAGACCTCGTGAATATCTATGTATATATAGCGGTCCAGCCAATCTTCCTCTGATATTTGCGGGTTTCTATTTTCCTGAGTTGTGAACTTGTGGAGTTTTATATCCCACCACTCTTCAATCTCTTTCTTTGTAGGGTTCTAGCATCCCAACATCAGGCACCCCTTAGGCAGATCCCGCTCTCGACAATGGAACCATTTGTTAGCTTATATGGGCCTGACATAGGTTTGGAAAAATTATTTAGCCAAACAAATCCCATAGCTACCGGCCCTTTCGGAAATAGCTCGCGGAGCGCGGTCTTAGGTCTCACCCAAGGTAGCAGGGGATGGTGTTGGAACCAGGTTTCAACACCCTCGGGATGTCTAGATGTGGTTTGGAGGTTTCACGCACCATTCCGCAGCTTCGCGCTGCTCGGTTTCGTGCAGATCCGAACCCAGAATAATCCTTACTACTTATTATTACGCTGTTTATGTATTCAATCTACTTATTGTGATCTTTAAGGAAACATTTATTAGAGTTACCCAGTTCACACGCTTAGAATAGACACAGATTCATGTATTTATAAGCAGATGTGCATAGATCAAATGGTTACAACAAACATACAAAATCCAGATCCGTGATAATTCAGATTTAACACAAAATTTCATAAACAACTTAGCTTTATTCAACTTCTTCACCAATACATCTAGATTCGCCCAGTGCACTCAGCTGTAGGGGTCCGCGCACACAGCTGCGGGCTCTTCCAGGCCTCTACGTACAGAGCTGCAGAGCATCTATCCACTACCCAAACCCTTGACTCAGACTTACAGACACTTCAACACTGTCCTTCTCAAAAACCCATTACATATCAGATCCAGGATTACATACCAAAAACTAAGCTCTCTCTACCCATAGAGCTTCACTCTATTTATACCTTTCCATGGACCATGATCCATGGGTGGGCCAACTCAACTTATATTTCTTTACATTATTTTTGGGCAGACTACCCTTTGACTCAACTTATTATCAATTGCGCTTTGCACATCCCGCAGAGTCTTTACCCTATCTTTACCAAAAATTTCGGGCTTTGTGCCCCATGATCGTTGTGCAGGGCTTCTGCTACCCAACACTCAAAGATGATATTATGGTTGCTGAAGACAAGGTGAGGAGCCCTCAACTCAAATTTGACCCATAGGGGCTCATTAGTCTCCTAAGTTATGGCCCTTTTTTCTCCTTCAACCCTTACCTCTTTGTGGGTCAACCAAGAGGTCAATGCCATCAGTTGGACATCCTCCATATTAAAATTTGGATATGTTGGGTGTATGTTATATTCTTTCCATAATTAGGCCATGCACATTTTTTTTTGGACCCTATATTAGGTGGGCGAACCTACCTATGGTTTTGTGCATGGTTTTCGCACATGGTTTTGGGCATGATGGTTTTCTGTCCATGTTATTTTTTGTAGATAACTATGGTTATGTTCTAACCCAAGGTTAATGGATTGGGTTTTATGGATACTTCAACATGTATATATATTTATTGTATCATTGAAAGGAATATAATGAAAAATCAATCTGGTAGTCCTGGTTTTGGGATCCAGGGGAAAATATCTGTGTCTATCTATTTTATGTTTTATTCTCTCACTACTGTTTATTTTCTACTTTTTAGAATTCATATGCAGGAAATTTTTGTACGAGGTTAAAACCTACAAGATCCTATAAGTTCATGTCAGTTAATATGAGGTTGTGCATGTGAAACTCTACCATCTTAGCTTGATCTTCCACACTGGCCTTGTGACAAAATTCAATAAATTTATTATAGTGTTAGAAGTACAGTGAACCATATTGTGCTAAATTTTTGATTTGAAATTGAAGTTACCACTCTTTGAGGAACATGGCATATGTTTTTGAGGGTTTTCTTCATTGGGTGGCCTCCATGGCCAAGCTTGCCATGGTGGTAAGTTGTACTTCTTTCTCCTGTAGTTGCGATTTTAATATCTGGTAATCCATTCACATTTTCTCCCCCATGGTTGACTTCCTTAGTCTTGAATAAGCCATTTTTTAATCCATCTTCTTCATTTTCTCTTCCATGAGGCCCACATCATCAACTCCTTTTGATTTAGCATTTTGTATCCATCGATGGGTTCAACTTGTCTCTCTATCTATCTCATGTAGGAGGGGAATTACAAATTTGGGGGGTATGATTTGTCCTTGTTCATAAAATTTATATTAATACCTAATATATGGTTGAGGATTAAGATCTTATAGCTCTTGTGGTCCTTCTCCTCCCTCCTGAGGTGCTGCTGTACTTTCCTGTAGCAATGGTTTCTTATCTTATATTAAATTTTCCTCTTCCTGTAGCACCGCCCTTCTTTCTTGTAACTGTCTCATTTTATCTCCCTTGGTGTTTGGCCTTCATGGTGAGGTTTGGAGCTACTTTCCATTACCTGTGAGGGAGATTAGCTCTTCAATGTTTCCTTTACCATTCTCTATCTCTCCCTCTTGGTGACTAGCGGATCCTTCAATAGTGATTGTGGTAGTTGTGGAAGGTTGAGGCTTCCCCTGTTTTAGTCTAGTACTCCTCCTCCTTTACTTGTGAGGGAGATCACCTCTTCAATGTTTCCTTTACCTTTCTCTATCTCTCCCTCTTAGTGACTAGCAGATCCTTCAATAATGATTGTGCTAGTTGTGGAAGGTTGATGCTTCCTCTATTTGAGTCTAGTACTCCTCCCCTTGAATTACAATGGACCTTGCTTTGGATACCTCCCCTTAATCTTGATAGGTGTGCTAAGGGTTTCCAAGGTGGAAACCACCTCTTGTTTTGTATTTCCTTCTAAAAGGATTACTTGCTCTTCTTATTTCCTCTTCTTTTGAGGCTTAGAAGGATCCCCAAGGGTCTCATTTGTTGCCTCTAGTTTTTCCTCTTCCTCTTATTCTTCACCTTATTCTACCTTTCCTCCCTTCTCCTCTCCTCCAACCTCTTCTTTAGTGGAGCTATGTTTTGTGGCCTCTTCATGTTCTAGCAGAGATAGGACTTGAGTTTCAATTAAGGTTTCCTTATCCATGTTTACAAATTCTTCCCATGAAACATGGTTTTGGACATAACTCAAGGCATCCATGACAATGAGCCTAATGAGCCCATGATGAGCAATGAATTTATGCTTCCCTTCTCTCACTCTTTGACTGATTTCCGCTATGGACTGAAGGAGGAAATGGGGAATATTGAGTCTTATTGAGATAGTCAATTTGGTTTGGAACCTCAACTTATAAAGTATCTTGAACAAATAGGCATAAAAAACACTAAGCCTCGCCTCAAAATATATGTATTTCAATATGTTTTAGGCTACTTCATACCATGGGTAAGGTAGGATTTCCCTTCTAACTCCATTTTTATCCTCAATTGGCTTTTCTTTAGGGAGGAAGAAATTATTTTTAGTTGTGATGGCTTCTATGCTATCCTCCTTGTCCCACCTAACTCCTAAAGACAATGTGGTCACCCTGCTAATGAGTTATGCATTGAAATGGATGACAAGCCCTCTCACAACAGTGGTGGTACTATCTCTCACTTGAGGTTGGAGGGCCATGGAAAATTCATGGGTAATTTCATCATCAAATTCTTTAATTCTCTTAGAGAACTCCATCCATTGGTGGTTTGTGAAGATGTCTTTGATAGGAGGGTGTTGATGGATTATTTTTGAGTTTGTGGGTTCCCTTCTATTGAAGCCTCCTCCCACGTTTCCTTATGTGGATTTATCAATATATTTCAAGGAATTTTCTAAGAAATGTAGGGTTTCAAAATAGAGATGGGAGGAAAAATTCCCTTCTTCTAATAAGAGGTAGGAGAATTTTCTGTCAAACCCAATACAAATTTACCCTTTGCTAGCATACCTTCCACTCAAGAAAAATAATGGTTTGAAAATTTTCAATTTTTAGGGGTTTTCTACAGGGTTCTTTTAGAGACAAAGTTAATCAATTTCTTCAAAATTTTGTGCATGGAAGGTGAGAAATATTCACTAATTTCCCATCCCTTGGAGATTCCTTCATGTATTTTAGGTTTTAGATGAAAATTTTCACTAAATCGACCCTTATTCCACCTCTTGGGCCGATCCTATAGCAATTGATGACAATCCTATAATAGTTGATGACAATCCTGTAGCATCGAACCCAAATCCTATAACAACTGGTGACAATCCTATAACATATAATGACAATCATGTAGCACTAAAACCATATCCTATAACATCTAGTACTCAACCTTATAACACCTATGTAACAGTATATGGTACCCCTAGTAGTAGTTAGCTTGACTCTTGACAATAAAGTGGGCCTCTCTTACTATTTTTTGGAATGAACTCTTGGTACAAGTGAGGCTCGAGACCGTCCTTTATTCATTTTTTTGGTTTGGTGGTGCATCAATGTGATGTGTTAGATGCCCCCCACTTCCCACCTATTTAAGCTCCTCATAGATCTGTTGGCCCACTCCTCGAAATCATCACCCCTCCTATTTTGTCATTTCCTCCATGTTGGATGAGAGAGGGAGTTAACTTTTGCTCAACTATTCATGGGTGGCTGAGACTATTGGCCAACTTCAACCTACAAAACCTTGTTCCTCATGCATTTCAAACATTTTAAAACTATGATGTGCTTAAAGGAAGAGGTGAGGAGTTTCATACATGTGCCTACTTGATGGTCTCTTCCTTTGCATGTTGCTTCAAAAATAATGGTAGATCTGCTAGCTTCTTGGGGTTTCATCTTCCCATACTTTCTACTCCATGCATTGGATCTGTTTTGGAAGAAGAAATTTATGTTTTTTTTTTATACATGTATTTGACTGATCGAGGCTTGTTAACACAATTTCTACTAATGGTGGACCGAGTGCTGCTGTTGGAGATGAACAATGACCCTGTAGCTCTACAAAATTATTTTAGCTTCTCAGTATCAAGGAAATGAGTCTTCCATGCCTCCATGATGGTTGATTCTTCATTCTGGTGCTTCCAAGTGCTCCCAACTATGGTCCTATAGGGTTTGTGCAAACTGTTACAAGATTTTATTTCTTCCTGTAGCAGTCACACAAACCCCTTTATGACCACAAGATCCTTCAAATGATGCTCCCAAAAATGTTGATAATTCATTTTCATACCATGGACAAGGGTCTAAAGCCTTGGTTGTTGTTAAATTAAGGAAATAAGGGGTCAAAATGGGGATTTTTTTATGGACAAAGATGAATATTTGGGCAGAGAAGAGGCTAGATGGATGATTATGGTGTGGTGAAATTATCCTTTTGTTCCTCTATGGAAAACATTATATTTGAACCCTTTGTTTGTGTTAATCACAATATTGTAGCAATTTGGACAATCTTGTAGCATTTCAGGACAATGTTGTAGTACTTCAGGACTGAGGTAGAATTGAGTGAGATAGGTGACCAAGTGATAGAGGAACTTAGGAAAGGTAGTAAAATTATGGAGGACATGTAGAGAGCTATCTTGGTAGATGGAAAAGTGGATTTTTGGAACTATCTTCCTTTCCTTCTATCCTCTTTGAGATGTGATTGGAAACATACAAAAAACACATGTTATCAATAGTTATGTAAGGGCTCCTTTTGGTTTACTATGTTCTCTTTTTTTTTTTCCCTTTTTTTTAACCTTTTTTTAAAGACTTGCAAGCTGCCTCAAGGGAGGTTTTCAACTTGTAGGATTGTCCCAAGTCCCTCAAAGGAGGTTTTCACGTGGGGATCTTTTCATTATTTCTTCTCTCCTTTTTTTTTTTACCCTTGGATTGCCTCATAGAGGGTTTTAGCCCCAAGGTTTTCCTAAGGTGTCTCTTGGAGGTTTTCACCTAGGCTTATTATTTTTTTTTTCTTCTTCTATTGACCAGATAAATTGAGAGATGTGAAACCCCCAATCACATTCATCTTCTTGCTTATTGATTTGGAAAACTCCTCCTTTCACAAAGGTCTTTTGTAGAGTTTTAGTCGGTAGCCATTGACTAAAAGTGGAATGAATTCTTCATCGATCATTCAGATATGGACAAAGACATTTCCATGCAATTTTCCACCAGATAAGGGCCTAACCATATTTTCATCATATTTCCCTTGAATTCCTTGAATATTGAGTCATAAGCAGGGCTCAATCACCCTCTTGGAAGGTCATTTATCTGTTATTTTTATCATGCCAAATATTCCTCTAGAATTGGATCACCTCAGTATGCATTAGGGCCTACATTCTAAGTTCATCAAGAGAATTTAGTGGTTGCAGCCTCTCTTACAGAGCATTGGTGATGTTGACATCCAATTGTGTTTCCATTCTCAAGGTGTTGTATTCAAACTCTATGAACAACAATCCCTTCTTACCATAAACCAACTCAAAGGGAGTGAACATAGTGGTGGTATTCTAAGTGGTATTGTAGGCCCAAGTGGCCTCCACAAGTCAGGCTACCAAATCCTTCTTGTCACTACTAAAATTTTTAGTCAATATGTTCTCCAAATCTCTATGTGTGACATCCACCTACCCATTTTCTTGAGGATGATATGTAGTGTACCTTTTGTGCCTTATATGAGGTTGCTCCATGATTCCGTCAATCATATTTGAAGTAAAATGAGTCCCTTGATCAGTGACCAGCTCCCTTAGGAATCCAAACTTGTAAAAGATGTTTTCCCTCAAAAAATATACAACCTTATACCCTATTGCTTCTTTTACTTCCTTCATTTTAGCCCACTTTATCAAATAATCAATGAACACAATGATATATCTCTTTTGTCTAGATGGGGGATAAACTGGTCCAATGAAATCCATACCCTAGTTCTCAAATGTCTCAAGAGTCACTTGAGGTTGTAGGGACATTTAATCCTTTGGTGTAGGTTTACGCATGTTGTGTGTTGAGAATGATTGTTCAGAGGTCTTTGTTTCAGCCCGATGTATACCCCAGGAAGTTTGTACACCCCTCCATGCAGGGGGGGACTTGTCCCCCCCTGCGGGGGTCAATCCCCCCCGGCTGGGGGGTCTGGGGGCCAGCGGTCCCCTGGTGGGGGTTTGGTGGCATCACCCTCGAAGCTAAAAACATATGTAAAATTGCCTTGTAAAAGTATAGTAATTTCTAGTCAATCTGGGCCGTTCATTAGGCAGATGATTTTACAGTAGAACTTATGTTTAGTTTAGGGTTTTTTGCCCTAGAAGGCAACCCCTCTCTTTATATGAGGGAATTGTATTGAGTTTTTGTAATATATGTGAGCGAGAAACAGAGAGGTGAGACTGTGAGAGAAAACAGACGATATTATAGCGAATCTGCTGTAGGTTGTGTCTCTTCATTTTGCTGGATAATAGAAAGGAAGGACTAGATGTTCAGGGTGGACGTAGCCCAAATTGGGTGAACCACGTATATCTGTGTCTCTCTTGTTTTATGTGTTTTTTGTGTTTATATTTATGTAATATTTTATGTGTTCCATTGATCCATAATATAAAATTTTCTAAACTTGACATAGGGTTCCTTGACGAACTCCAACTAAACCTGCTAAGTGAGACAATCCCGCTCACTCTAGCCCTTACCCCCCTCAGAGTTTTTTTTTTTTTTTTTACCTAGGGTATTGTTAACCTGACATCCCCCTATCACCTAGGTATAACCCATAATTTATTGGTAATTACCGAAGGGTACACAAGCCTTACCAGGTCTTACAGTGGTATGCCCATTTACATGCAATAATTTTGACTTCATTTTTTTTTTTTGTTTACTGCTGTTGTGATTCTGATCCATCCTCTCTCATTTAATGCGGCCAAGTAGCTGCTTTCATTTAGTTGACACATGTAAATGGTTTGGAATAGTATACTGCATTTAAACTGCCAAAGCCTTTCCTGGAGGAAAAACCACTTTGCTGATGAAGAATATGCAGATCTCTTTCACTTGGCTGTATTCTTGACCTACAAAGACGGACATGTCTAGAACCCAACGAGTGGTATCAATCTGAATGCAATTGGAAGCATCCATGGGATAACTTTTGTTGGGAAATAGAAAGCTGAAGGCTTTTGAGAAAAAGCTCTCTTTGCCGCACAAGCTTCCCACTATATTCAACTCTGAACTACTAGTGTTTCCATCTTCATTGGAAGGAATGGAGCACGCCCTTTTCTTCCTTCTCTGCAGGGATTCATCGACAAATTTTCTTTGTTGGTATGGGGAATCTTGCTCTTTCATTCTCAACATAGAGCCGAAGGGGATTCCTCCACGCCATTGGCTGAGGAGGGTCGTAGCATAAATTATTCCTCTCTTCTCTTCCGGCTAACATTCAAAATCTTCTCACAATGTTGTTTACGAGATTTTCATCGATCTCCATGTGAGGAGACGTATAAATATAGGAAAACCCAAAAAAAAAGTAGCCACGACACAAGTGACCCCTTTTTAGATCTGATATGACCAAATACACCTTCTTTAGATATATATTGATACAGTACCTTCATACGCAAATCTTGTACCATTATTTTCCAGACCTAGATATGTAAAAAGCTGCGTTGATCTCATCAAGCCTTATAAACCCTTGGCATCAAAGAATCCATTTGAAGCCAATATCTGGCTCTGATACCAGTTGTTAAGAAATTTACTTCATAACATAAATAATTACCGTGAGGAGTATATATAAGAAAAAAACCAGCAACAACCATAAACACATAAACACAAATGTTTATTCAGGAAAACCCCAAATCTAGGGAAAAACCCAACCTAATAAGATCTCATTAGCATTGTCCAAAACCCTGGCCAATCTGAACAAGTGATCCTTCACTGCTCACCTCCAGATCTTGCATTACAATGAAGTCCTTCCAGCCTTTTATAAGCTCCATTACATATAATACCATGTGCAGAATACTATGGGTGCATAATACCATGTGCCCCAAAGCCATCACTGTTTAACTTGGTCAACTTTGACTCTATCCCGAGTCAAGTTTATCTAACAACCCATCCTTTGGAATTTAGCACATCTGGTAGTTGATCTTCTAACATCTTTGTGTAAAGAGGGCTAGTAGTAGCCAACTTGGAGAATTTTTAAGATTGTCCTGTTGGAAAAAAATGGCCCCCATAGTGTCCATCATGGTATGCTGAGAGGATGTAAAAAACCTCATCTTCCCTTACACTTCTCCTCAATATCTGAGTTGGACCCAATTTGAAGAGATTTCACCCAATCTAGGTGAAAGGGGAACTTTTTCAAACACTATTTCTCTTCTCCTTGGAGGATAGACTGGGAGGGAATTTCCAAACAACCACGAAATTTTCTATATCAACAAACTAAGGAGATAGTTATGAATAAAAAAGAGGTGCTCGTCTGGAAGCTGATCATCTATCATCTCCTCATTTTCTATAGGCAATGTTAGTCTAGACCAAAAATCTTCAACCACATTTTCCTTTCCTAGCTTGTCAACAACGGTTAGATCAAACTCTTGCAACAATAGTAACCATTTAATGATCCTAGCTTTGACATTGGGTTTATTCAATAAATATTTTACGACTGCATGATTAGTATGATTAAATACTTGGTACCTAGTGATATAATTCCTAAACTTGTTCAAGGAGTGAACAATAACTAAAAGTTCTTTTCTAGTAACTATGTAATTAATTTCAACTTTGGAGAGGTTCTTATTGATGAAATATATGGCATAGGGAAACTTGTCTTCCACTTGCCCCAAAGATGCTCCTACAAATTTTTCTGATGCATCTATGTGTATGTGGAAAGGCAATGCTCAATTGGGGCCTCTTAAAATGGGTGCAATGGTTAATCTCTTTTTCAGCTCTTTGAATGCCTCTTGGCATTTATATGTCCAACACATATATGATTCTTTAGTCAAAATTCCAAACAAAGGTGAAGCTATCTTATTGAAATCCTTAATGAATCTTCTATAATATCTAGCTAGCCCAAGAAAATTCTGAGGGACGTGGACCCTTTTGATGACGGAAATCTTGTTAGGGTCAACTTGGATCCCTTCCTAGGATAATCCCTATATTCATAAAAAAATCACACTTTTAGGGACTTAGGGAAAGATTAATTTCAATGCATATTTTTAGAACCTTTCACAGATTGGAAATAGCTTCCTATAAATTATTTCCATAAGGGTTGAAGTCATCCATGTAAATTTCAACTGTGTCATGAACGAGATCAACAAAAATACTGAAAACTTCCCTCTGAAAGGTAGCATGGGCATTGCATAAGCCAAATGGAAGGACTATATAGGATGAGGTCCTCCATAGACATGTGAAGGTGGTATTATCCTGATCCTCTGGGTTGATCTAGATCTATTTATACCCATTAAATCCATCTGGGAATGAGAAGAACTTCTTCCCTGAAATTCCATCCAATACTTTATCAATGAAAGGTAAGATAAAATGATCTTTCTTTGTGGACTTGCCAAGTTCCTTGTATTCAACACAAATCCTCTGCTTCCTATTTTTCTTGGTTACTATGACAAGAGGGGATACCCATTCACTATCTAAACTGGGGTAGATGAATTCCTATCTAGTAGTTTTTGCAATTATTCTTTCGTAATGTCCTTAATGGTGTTATCGATTAGAGGAAACTCGACTGCGGGAAAACCTCCAAGGTAACCTCAACCTCTTTTAGGGTAAAAGTTGGCCCTTCAAACTAGAGATGGATCTATCCCTAAAACTCAAATACTCTAGGTCACTATAGTAGTAGGTTTGTCAATTGAGTTATTTGGCTAGATTTGGTTTATAGGTTGAAATTTTGGTTGGGCTGTATCTAAAACACACCATTGGGCATGGAGTCTAGTTTTAACAAATGATGCTACAGATCTAATGAGAAAGACACAAAAAGTAGGGTAGAAATAACTCCTTTGACAATTTGAGGAATTTGGAAGAAGAGAACTTAAGAAACAAAATATTATAAATGATAGAAGCAAAAAGTATTAATGACTGAGAAATAACAAAACCAGAGCATAAAGAATCCCAATTTTAGATACTGAAGTTTCCAGACATGAAGAAGGCCTTTCATAAATAGAGAAATAACGGATAGGAGACTACAACACATGATTTTTCTGTAAATTCTCATCAAACTATAATATATTTAAGATATGCTCAAATACACTAGAATTCTAATGCTTTTACAATAAAATCCAACCTTTTTTCCTTCTTCAGAAATTGTCTTTATAGAAAAGACTGCAAGCTAAAACAAGTTTCTAGCAAAACATAATTACAAAATCTAAAAATAATAGCGTACTTTATCACATACATGCATATAGAAAAACTTCCTAATCCTATTTGCATCTAAATATCACACTGTTTCTAGAGTCATGGCTGGAGATAAGGATCAACAAGTCGAATTTGGTGAGGTGGCATCCATGAGCTTTTTCCTCACGAAATCCTGAAAAATAGGGTCCAATGATCCCTTTGAAAATACAAAACCGTAAAACCTGTTAGAAAAACAAGAGAGGTTTTTCTAAATGGATCCATTTTGGACAAAAACCTCTTTCGGTTTTGTAAAATTCATTTTCATTTGTTTGTAAAGCATTCCCAAAATTACTGTGTTGTACAGGAAAAAACTGAGTTTCAACTGACCAATTTTATCGAAAATGTTGATAAGCTTGTTGTCAGCAAATTTATTCAGAAAATATTATCAGAACATTAAAGTGTTGATAGCCCAGCTATTGATGATTTCCCTATTTATTAGAACTAAAATGTTGACACTGAAATTGTCATCATTTTCTGATTTTTTTTTTTAAACAGATTTAATGTGATAACAAAGGCCATGGTTCATTCTATTCTGGGGTTGGTGCACAGGTTTACATCCTCTTTAATTCAAATATGATAGGTACAAACTGGGGTGTTCACCCCTTTCATTTCCTTATATTCCTAAGCAAAAACATCAAGACATTGTCTCAACACGGTGCATAAATGCCTTCTTGCTCTGCTGAGAGGGAATGGTTGAGTTTTAGATTTTTGGATGGATATATTTCCATAATATTGGCATGATATTGATCCAAATTGGTAGAAAATAGTTCAACCCATGGACTATTCTTAGGTTTCCCTAAGGATTCTTCTACTAGCTCATCAATTAGCAGGGCAGTAGGAGGCTCATTTTGTAAGAAATTGTCAATAAGGTCATCCTCATCTAGCTGCCTGCTTCCTACAACAATGTTTAGTGCACAAACTGGGTTGAGGGATGATGGATAAAAATCTTCCTCCTCATATTACTCTACCTACAAAGGCAAGTCACACTCATAAGAGGGTTAAGCAGGAGGGTATAATACAAGCTTCTTTGTGAGATGTCCATTTTTAATAGTCATGTTTCCAACCCTGCAACTAATGTAAGCATCAAAAGTGGCTAACAAAGGTCTCACTAGAATGAGAGGGTACCCATTAAAGCTTGGATTTGGGTTGGAGGACAAGGAAGTATGTGGGATACTTGAAGGAGTCAATGGAGACCATCACATCCTCAATAACTCCCTCAGGTGCTAATGGGAATCTCTTTGCAAGCTACAACACCATAATGGTCTTTCTCAAGGCTCCTTTGAAATTGAGCTTCAACATAGTTTGCTTCATCATGAAATTTATTGAAACCCTAGGGTTAATCAATGTGTTTAGGACTACAATACTGTTGATGTGCACATCCACAACTGGGATATTGGTATATAAGTACTTTGGAGAGATAACCATCCCAAGCAATAGATCAGGAAACTACCCAAACAAATTAATAGTGGAGGCATATATTTTTCTTCTTCCAGGCCCTTTGAAACACTCTTACTTGATAAAATTATTGTAAATTGGGACATATTTGATCACCTAGAGAAGGGTTATTTTAACACACATGTTTTTTATTTCTCCCATAATTTCAACCTCTTTTGGGTGTGTTTTTTTAGGTTGGAACAACTTTTAGGATAGAGAGGCATATTGGCTTGAGGGACACTATCTTCCTTCTCTTATTTAATATGTTCAGATGGAGAAGGTGGGTGGGCATCCGGAAGTACCTTCATAGACCTAAGGCTAATCTCTTGGATCTCCACAACATAAGAAGTATATGATGTTTCCCTACTATATACCTATTTGGAGTTCTTATTGTTCAGGTTAAGATTGGGTTGCATAGGAATCTAAGATTGCTTGGGTGGATTGTTGTGGGGTATCTATGGTTGAGGTGTAGGAGGAGGCATTAAGTCAAGGGGTTGGGCTACTTTTGGCCTCAATCCTTGTGAAGGGTTGCCCCATTGAGTAGGTTGAGGTTGGTATGGATGGAAGGGTGGACTGATAGGCTGAGTAGGATACTGAGGAGAATAGGACCAAGGAGAGGGCATACACAAAAATTAGTGAGATGGATGATACCAAGGCTTAAAGGATGCATTCTGGTTTGGATTTAAGAAGGATAATGTGCACCTTGCATGCATTTCTGGTATGGTCGAGTACTTTTTGGCCTCTTATGATTGATGAAGAAAATTTTCTCCAATCCACCCTCTACCCCTTAGTATACAACCTCCAAGCGTAGAAGAGAGGGAAATTTTTCAGTTTCATGGTTTTCCTCATAGACAAATAAGACCTCTATGGCATTTAGTAGGCACTCATTTCTGGGGTTCCTTTTAGTGAATCTTGGGCAAAATATAGCCAATGCCCTTTTTGCCTCTTCTTGCTTCTTCTTGATCTACATAGTATCCATTTGCAAGGTGAAGGTGTGCAAGATTTCACTCTTAAAGACTTCTATCATGCTCCCTATCTCATGTTTGATGGTTGAATTAGAGGGAATAGAGTTAATTAGGCCTTTACTAGACCTACCCCTTTTCCTCGTAGCCCTAGAATGATTATTGAATACTATCTTGATGTTTTCATAGGTTATCTAGTAACCACTAGACATCATATTAAGGGTCTCAATCAAATCCTCTCTAATCCCATAGAGAAGTACAAGCTTCAAGGATTTTGGGTCAAGGGTATGGTTAGCTCTTCTATAGTTGAGTTGGAATCTTTCTTCATAACCCTCTATGGATTTGTTTTGCCCTAAGTTAATCCTAAATATCTCCTCATTGGTTTCCCTTGATTTGAAATAGTCCCTATATTTTTTTATTGAAATCTTGCTGCATTTGAGCCTAGGTGGTGATGATACCTCCTTCTAGGCTTATGAACCAGTGCAAGGATACATCCTTGAGGGTATAAGGGAACAATATTAGCTTCTTCTAATCATAGGTTCTACAAACCATAACAAACTCAAACATAAATGTATCATGGTCTTCAAAGGCTAGGCCATGGAAGTTTTGGAGAGTAGTGGGACTCCCCATTGGTTTCTTGGATAGGAAAGAGCTTAGTCTACCTATTCTCAGCCATGTTTTGGGTAGGTGGTATGGATTATTCCTATGGTAATAGTAATAAGTTCACAATCACCAAGGAACAATTATGGTTGACTGCTAGAATGTGTGGATGTTTTTGGTAGAAATTTTCCTAGATTATCCCTAATCCTATGAGGCATGAAACAAGTTTATGCTTTTATGTGTTTTTCTTCTCATATTTTTTTGGATTTTGTTTAAGACAAGCAAAAATAAAGTATCTATAATAAGAAGCAACACCTACTTAGACACCTCCCTCGCAAAGACGTCAAAAAGTGATGAGCCTCAGTATTGCAACAAGAGTGTTACAACTACCAAGGCTGCTACTTTTAATTATCCACCTAGGGTTCATACAAACTTAAGATGTTACAATTGTATAAGCACAATAGGATAATTTCCACTCAAGTCACTTTGAAGCAATGGACTAGACCAAGGTATACATAGACCACTCTATCAATTGAATCTATATTTGCAAGGAAATGAATTGCATGAAAGGGAAGTGCTAATCTACTTTGTAGAAATGGAAATGTTACTCTATTTAAAAAAATGGAAATTATATTGGCTCAAAGGGAGATACTAAAAAATTTGTAGAAATGTAAAATCTACATTACTTTCATAAATTTAAACATTAATCTACTTGTAGAATGTAAATTTTTCATTAAAAGGAAACCTAGTCTATGACATGGAAATAACAGTGCTTGAAAATAGAAACCCTAGCTTAAGAAGCATAGAAAAAAGACAACATACCAAATATAATTTACATAAATAAAATAGTATGTAATCAATCACTTCATTCCAAAGAGATTATATCTAGTGACAAAGTTCGTTAGATACTCCATGAGGCAATCAAGAAAATCATCACTTTTGCTATCCAATTCATAAATCTGTCTACTAACCCTAATTGCTGAAATGTGTTGCAATGTTATAAAGGAAAGGACTAAGTGGCCTTCAATTTTCCTCAATACTTGTTTTAGATCCTAAGGGAAATTATTCAAGTCGGGGAGGAAAAAATCAAGCTTCAAGGACAAATTTTGTCAAGTTTACACGATGCTATAGGATGCAACAAGATTGCTATAGGATTTCCCTATTTTGCTACATGATTGAATTCATGAGCATTATGAAGGTGAAAAAGGAGGTATGAATGTGGGAAATGGTAATGGAGGGTAGATTAAGGTTGTATGAATCCATTTCCAAGATTATTACCCCTCAAGAACCCATCTTGCACAATAACCAATGCACACAGTGGCCTTTAATAACCCAAAAATATACTCTCAACGAACAATGCTTTGAGGGATTTGTTGAGATTGAAGAAAGGGAGATGGTAGTGGTATAATAAGTGTGAATCACAATTATAACCCTATAAATTAACAGTAGTACCTGTTAGCCTCCTGCTCATAGCAGGTATTCACCTTTCGTGATCGACATATGTACAGGCCAAATATGTCATGCTTTGCTTACAGCAATGTTCCATATTTGAATCCTCTGGCAGTGAAACATTTTTATTGATATATGCATGGTTCATTTTACTCTGGTTGAGAATGGCAGCGTGGCTGTGGTTTTAAAGAGGATTGTGAGTTTGCCATCAGCTTCACAACATTTGGCAAGTACTGCAGGCGCTGGATTGCCTCTTCTGCTTATATTGCTCCGAATGGTCTTCCTGCTCCACAAGTATATTTCTATGGAGGAAATAATCCATATGTACCAGAGACTGATGGATATCAGCATTCTGCATTTGTAAATGACATTGGATATCATCTACCAGTTTTTCAACATGAGGTTTCTCCTTTGTTTTATCCATCAATCGATGGCGGTTATCCTCCCCTGACCTGTTACAGCCCTGGATGGACGTTGATTCCAGCATTCAACACAGATAATATTTTTTATGGTCATCAATTTCAACATCCAGGCTCTATTTATCAACAAGTACCTTATCTAGAGAGCCAATATTGGCCATTTCCTTCAGAGGTTCCTCCAACAGAGGCAATTATGCCAGTGTTAGAAGATTTGGGAATACATGGATCCTATGTCAATAGCATTCAGTTTGGAAACAACAATTTCTTTGGTAGCAGACTTGGTTTTAATTCTGCCTCCGAATGGTTCTTATGTCAGAGGCTTTATGCCTACTGCTTTAAACAATTCTGTTCCGGTGGATGCTGCCACTCATTATGATAGTATGAGACCAGCTATGGCACAATGGATGGATCCAAGAAATACAGGGGGACCAATGCAAAGGATGTTCCTGAAGGTCGAGCATATCGTTTGCAACATCCATGGGTTGGTGTAGTAAACCGTTCGCAAGCAGATATTAACAATAATGTTGATATGATAGCTGCTCGGCAGAAGGAACGTGATTATTTTAAAACTAGTCCCGAGTATAGACACTTGGCAGCGAAAATGGGTTCAGAATATCTACCGAAGATTCTTTCTAAGCATTTAGAGGATGTGATCAAGGCGAGGACACCAACCATTTATTCTTTGACAAACAATACAATCACTGAACTTGAAGCAGAGATGAAACGACTTGGCAGTCCTGTTACTACTGATGAAGGCGCTCAATTATATAAGATTTTAGAGCTTTGTCGTACTTTTGATCATATTTTCAAGGAACATCTTGATGGAAGACGACCTGGGGGTGAGTGAATTTATGCAGTCTTTGAAAACCAGCTACCTGCAGCGCTTAAAAAGTTACCTTTTGATCGGCATCTCTCATTACAGAATGTCAGGAAGGTGGTGTCTGAGGCTGATGGTTATCAACCTCATTTGATAGCTCCTGAACAAGGCTATCGAAGGCTTATTGATGGGACTCTCATTTACTTCAAAGGACCAGCAGGGGCATCTGTTGAAGCGGTTCACCTTATATTGAAAGAACTTGTTCGAAAATCAATTAATGAAACAGAGGACTTGAAGCGTTTCCCTCGTCTTAAAGCTAAAATCCCTGCGGCTGCAACAGAAGCTCTGGAGAGATTCCGTGATGGCAGTGGGAGAAGAGGTGGCAGAGGCTTTGGAGATGGAGGCGGTAGATTCTCTGGAGGACGAGGCCGTGATGGTGGTCGTGGAAATCCTCGTGGTTGTGGTCGTGGAATGCCAAGGATTGATATACTTCATCGGCCACAGATAAGGTTTAAACGGCGGAGTGCTTTCCAGAGAATCAAACGGCGGAGAGGGAGGCAACATGATTGGATGGATATCGGATAGGGTAAGAAGACCGGAAGTTACCTTCCGATGGATGTGACTTGCTGATGTCAGGCCAGCATCACTGCTGGACAGTTGTCAGCTCTAGATGGCATCGGAGCTCGTTGCACGGAAACCACTTTGCGCTGAAGGATGGTGCGATATCTTCCTGCCGGTTTAGATTTGCCGCTGGGTGGTTTTCTCCGAGCGTTGACCGCTGACCGCGCGCACGGGGAAATTATAATTTCAACTGGATGGCGAACTGCTGCTATAACCAAGGAAATTGAAAAAGAAATGGTACAGTGGTTGGACTTGGGAGGATCTATGAAATCAGAATACCACAGCCGTACCCCTTTGTTCACTTCAGTTAGCTTCATCATATGGCTGATGAACCTCAATGCCTCATGTCTGAGAAGATGCCTGGATTAAGAGGGAACTGATCACAATGGCTTGTTACACAAATCAGTGGTTCGTCTTAAATGGCTCGCTATATCAGGCAATCAGTCACATGACTTGCCGTGCACTGTGATCACTCTCTCAGAACTGTGATTTGACCTATAAAATGGTATCGACATCATTCACATGGCTCACATATATCACTCGTTGTTAAAGAGAGTAGTATACAATGGTCTGCATTCATTGGCACCTAATATGAGCCCAGTCGAAATCATAAGTATGATTCTGGTATCACTCTGTGGGACATATATCCGAGCATCAAAAAGTGACGATCTGAGGACTTCTGTAGCAAGAGACAAGACCGAGAGTTTGATAGAGTTTGATATGTTTGCATCTCCAAGTAACATGTTTGTCAATTTTGTAGCCAGAGGACCACTGCATGTATTGTCTAAATTTACTATTGATAAAATCTCAGTTACCATGTGTGCCATCCGAAATTGCAATATAAGTTGCCAAGCCTGTCAAGTATGTCGAGCCTCTGAAAATGGAGAGAGTGTCGACAATATTTGCTCACAGGTATCCTTATCCACATGAACATTCACAGGCATCTGTATCATCGCTGGCAGTGGGGGTTGAATTGCAGGTACTGTATGGCAAGTTGTCTGAGATGAAAACTGTACTGCAAGACCTTCATGGCAAACTTGTGGCTGAAAAAAAGCAGAGCTGATACTGCTGAAGCAGGATCAGTGGCTTTAACTAAGCAGAATTCGAAGTTGAATGATGACCTTGCACGTCTCCAGGTCCACATGGATGCAATACAGAAACGTTTAGATGAGGTTGAGACTGAGAAACAGTCAACTGCTGACTTGGTTAGCTCTACAACTAAGAACATAATTACCTTGACTGAACAGCTGGCAAATGAAAGACAAAGACTTCATAAAAAGATCTCCGACTTGGTCAAAGAAAATCACGATTTGACTATAGAGTACTCGGAGGCAAAAAATAAACTACCGGATCTTTCTTCCAAGCATGGAAGTGACCCAAAGAAAGCAAATAAAAGGGAGGAAATTCGAAAGGAAACTTGGAGGATCTCAAGATCAGATCGGATGAACCTACCAGCGTAGATGTGCATTCAACAGATAAGTTGCATCTGGGGGAAAAGAAGTTGCAGGAGGAGAAAACTCTTTGCAGAAAGGATTAGTTTACTAGTGGTTGCACCTGAAGCAGGCAGTTATATTTAAGGTGATAGAGTAAAGTTGGAAAATATATGTGCTTGTTACATAGGCCATACTTAAAAATAGAAAAACAAATACTTGCCCAGGACACGACTTGAAAAATGAAATGGAGACCGTTGGAGGGTCAGAAATCACACAGTTTGGCGCAAATGAGGCATATGGAAATTCCATGGACACTGATAAGTTTTCTGAAGATACTTCAGAGTCAATTCCTGAGGCTAACAAAGAGTGTGGTGAAGCAGAACCCATAGTAAATGGAATTTCAAATTTAGCTGATAAAGCTGCTGATTTTGAGAATCTTGATCTTCCTAAACAAATTACTGTGGAGCCAGAAACAGAATCAATGCATGGAAGAGAAAAAGAAGAGAAAAATGCTTTTCCTGATGAAATGTTGAATATGACTTTCAAGGAAAGAGATGATACTCTTAAGGACCACGAAAGACTCAGGGCCTTTGAATTAGAATGCATGAGATTGACAATGGAGCTCAGTGAGTCTGCACCTGAGGTCTTCCAGTTCAAGGAGGATGCCAACTTACTAGAGAAGCTGAGGGATATAACAAAATACACTTTGGCCTTGAGACAAAAGGAAATGACCTTGCAAGAGCAGTCAGCAGATGCTGAGCTCAGGAGAAAAGAAGTGGAAGATAAATTGAACATGCAATCAGAACTACTACAGCAAAAAAATTAAAATCAGGTCTCTGAAAGAAGATGAGTTGAATGGTGCACTGTCTATGTTAAGTAAACTTGAAGTAAATTTACAAGTCTTAAAAGAGAAGGTTGTCGACTTAGAGGGACAGATGAAGTTATCACTTGTCAAATGTGAAGAATATAAAGAACTTGCAAGACAGAATGAGGAAGACTGTGTTGAGTCTTTCAGAAGGGTTGTGGAATTAGATAACTTGCTTGTAATATCTGACTCAAGGACAAAAGAAATAGAGCAAATTGTAACTTTACTCCAAAATGAAATTTCAGGGCTCCCCCAAAATCATAGTTACAATGAGCAAACAAAAGAGACTCTGAATGCAACAGAAACAAAACCGTTGAAGATTGAGGAATTGTTAAAGCATTCAAATGATGATTTGAAACATGCAGAAATGCCAGATGACTACTTGTTGAGAATCAAGGACCTTGAGACTGTACTACAGGCTTCAAGGCAGAAGGAACAATGGAGGAATGCGAGGATGTGGAGATTTCAGTAACACCAGAACATAGATCTTTTCACAGAGGTTCCTTATTTGAAAATTACCATTCTCTTCACCATACATCCACCAGGCCTGAACCTTCAACAGCTGGTACCACCTCTTTCTTGGAGCAGTTAGTGATGGTTTCATTGATGGGGATTCCCATATTTGGGGTGGTTTTGATGGGCGAGGGATCTATTGGCATGTTCTTTGTATACTTCCTGGGGTTTGATTTCATGAAGTTTATGATTCACTCAAATGCTGAGGTAGTTCCCCTGTGGCTTTTTCGTACGTTTCCACCGCTCAAGTATCTTCTAGTGACGCCCTCGTATCATCATGTGCATCACACCAAACTGAATTCAAATTATTGCCTCTTTATGCCTCTATACGATTATTTGGGAGGGACATTAAACCAAGAGGCCTTTAATCTCCATTTTAACATGCGTTGCCAAGGCCAGAAGAGGAGAGCTCCAGATCTTGTGTTCTTGTGTCATGGTGTAGACTTCACAGGCCTTGTTCATATTCCATATTTTGTGCGATCTTTTGCCGCACAGTCATGTTCTTCTCAATGGTATGTGTGGCCTATTATGCCACTCATCTTGCTTGGTTTCTTTGGATGGCAGTGGACAAACACACATATAATCTCGAGGTACACTATTGGAGAGTTTAACCAGGAAACATGGGCTCTACCGCGACTTGGTTTTCAGTTTTTCCTGCCATTTGGAAAGGATAAAATCAACGAACTTATTGAGGAGGCCATTCTTGAAGCAGATAGAATGGGAGTGAAATTAATTTCTCTCGGAGGTCTAGTTAAGTTGTGATCAGAATGAGGTCTTGAATGGAGGGGGACAACTATTTGTGAACAAGCATCCTAATCTTCACGTTCGGGTGGCCCATGGAAATACTTTAACGACAGCTGCGCTTTTACATGAACTTCCACACGATGTAGATGAAGTATTCCTCACTGGCTCAACGTCAAAAATTGGCAAGGCTATTGCTCTCTACCTCTGCAAGAAACGAGTTAGAGTCTTGGTAAGGCTATTCAGATCTTATTATTTTCCACCATGACCAACAAACATTACTTGAAATTCAATTGTTGGCAGCCTATTTTGAACTCTGCGGGGCCAATTGGAGGAAGTTCTAGGGACCATATTTCATCTGCAAATGGAGCTGCTAATACAGGGGCAGCTGCATTTGATCTGGAGTATGCACATTGGGTTGAAGAACAAAACCGACAAATTTCCGATCTGAGGGCTGCTTTGACAGCCCATGTAACAGATATTGAACTCCGTATTCTTGTTGAGGGTGGCATGGCTCATTATGATGCGTTTTTTCGTATGAAGAGTGTTGCTGCAAAAGCTGATGTTTTTTCATCTTGTTTCTGGAATGTGGAAAACACCTGCTGAGCGTTGTTTTATGTGGATGGGAGGCTTTCGTCCATCAGAACTGTTAAAGTTTGTCTATACAACAGGCAGGCAATCTATGCCAGCAGACGCTGCAGCAGATGTCTCGCATTCTTACAACTCGTCAAGCTGCAAGGGGTCTTCTTGCTATGGGGGATTATTGCCTTCGAGCGCTCAGTTCTCTCTGGGCAGCACATCCTCGTGAGCCAGCGTAAAGTTATGGTTATCTTTAATTGTGCAAACGGAAGATATCCAATACCACAGGCGTGGAATAAAGCGGAGAACAGAAGGACAGCCAGCCACCGCCTCAATCCAAAAAGACAAAAATCATTTATGGAACCGCCTAAAGGATTCATGCGCAGCCTTAGATATTTACTCCAAGATGCCAGCTGCCCCAGCTCAGCTCATATAGTCTTTCATGCATTTATTTTTAGCAGCAAACACTGATTTGCTTCAGATATGTTTGGATCGGTTTGATAGATATTTTGAGATATTTTCCTTGAGATCTTATCCACAGATCTAAGTTTGTAATTTTTTCTATAAAAACCTCCCTATGTACTGTTCAAAGGGTGAGATGTTTTGATCGTTAACCTCATTTGAGGTTTGCTGTGTACGCTCCAAGAAATTCAATGAACAGAGCTTGCTGGAACTTATGTGTTTGAACTGTCTGAATGTGGATTTGTTGGCTGAAGGTTGAGATTACAGAATTCCCGTGCTTCTTCATGGACTAATAAGTTTTCCTTATCTCTTTCTACAGTTGCTATGTTTGCTATATCATATCTGTGTCATGATCTAAACTTGCAGGGAAAAAGAATAGTTCAGATGTCACTTAGCTGTGTTCTGCCCTCAATCCCTGCTTTTTCTCAATGTTTTCTTTCTAAACTAGCCTATAATATGAATTCCTCTTACGCTCATATTTGCACTAGTTTCCTCAGTATATGAGTATTGTTGTAGGAATTCTTAATTGCTCCTATAGGATATTCATTCACGTTCCCTCTGTTAGCACGAATGAAAATTACTTAGCTGTCTTTCATTCCTTGCATCCGTTTCATCCTCATTCAGACCTTATATTATTCCTTGTGCAGCCATCCTGCTCTGTAGTCTCTTCTTTGCCAAAGAAAACACATTCTTCAGTCCACCTCCTTGACTCCATGCCCAATGTTCTAAACCTTTTGCGCTTTGCATGCCAAACCCTGCCTGAATTGATCATTCATCCCGCCAAACTCAAACAAAAAACCATGTGCATAATAACTAGCCTGAAATCATTTCCTAAAACAAAGCTAAATCGCGAAGAGAGAGCCCTCTCTGACTGCTGGTAGGCTAGGACCAGCAGTCCAAAGCTTGGTCTGTGGTTACCTCGGCCGTATCCCTGAAGGAGCCAAGGGACAACCTGAGTGTTAACAGTCCCCTGAATGTTACTTTTGTCCATCGTTATACTTGAACAAATTTAGTGTGCTATTCCTCTTTTCCTCCCGATGCGGATTCCGCTCAACGAAAATTTGACCTGCAACTGCTCCTTTTGACTGCTGGAATCACTAATTTTGGCAATTCGATTTTCCTGCCTCCTTTCAACCGAAAAATTGAACTGCTGCCCTAGCAACTCGAACTGCCTATTCTAGGCTCTATGGAGTTTCTTTGGGAATTTCGATTTGTTGGTCCCTCTTAACAATGAAATTCCTTTCTATGCTTCTGAGCTTCCTGACTGATCAATTATGCTTTTGATACAAATTCATTATGCAGTTTATTTGCTATGACAAATAACGAATAAAATCAGAGTTGCAATTTTCACCATAAAAATATTGCGGAAATAAAATACTAGAAATTGAGAAATTCTAGCACACATAATAAACTTGACACAATTATTTTTGGACAATTGTCCTCAGAAAAGCCCATCTTGGGAAAACCGGTGCAACAATTGAGGGTTTTATTATTAATGTTCAACAACAATTCTGAGTACAATAATTTAGATGCTTAGCTAACAATCTAATCTGAAGAAAATACTAGATGCATTGAGCTACCTACGTCAGCGTTTGCGCGGAGCCTACACTGGCCCTTAGATGATTTCGGCCTTCCTTCCTTCGACTCTTTCGGGAATTGAAAAACTTCCTCCCGGAATGCTACCTCTCTCCTCTTCGACTTGCTACTCACACTCTAGGTCCATCTTCTCTGCTGCTACTAAGAAAATCGAATTCCCTGGGCAACTGATTATCTGCACTAGATGATCTCCATCACCATATCAAATTTCTTTTATAATCCACTGTTGGATCACCAACGACCAAGATTAAAACTAAATCAATGGCTAGGCTCATTTCTGGGTCGATACAAGTGAGTTTCTAGATGATTCACTCCTTATCTCAATTAATACTGATTAATTAACCACATTTCGTAAGTTTAGACTTAGGAAATATTTAAAAATCGGTTAATACTCTGATTGAGACACTTTTAGGTGGAATTTCCAGAAACGATTTTTGGGTTTTGGAGATCTCATGTATTCTAGCTTCTCCACAAAATTTCATGGCTAGAACACATATGATGCTACAAAAACTAACAAAAATGAAGGACCTTAGTGTTTTCATCCAAGGTGAACCCAAAATTATGTTACCATCATTCCTCCATAAAGATTTAATAGTGAATTAGATATAAATGTATAATTGCCAAATGTTTAATTGTAAATCATTTAAGTCATATTATTTTGAGTCTCGATAGTCTAGTTTTTCAATTATATTGGACTCGGGAATTACTAACTGGTTAGTGAATTTAGGACTTACATAATTATTATATTCAGGTGGGAGATAGAAATAGCGATAAATAGTGATATCTTTTCTTGCAAGAGTCCCCCCTTGATTCTAAATAGCATTGAAGCATAGCTTATTGAAGTTTTTGGAAATCTCCCTTTCTCCTCAATTATAGAATCCATTTTTGCTTTAGAACTATATTTTACTTTAAACTTGCATCTCTTTTGACTTTAGATATTATTTTTATAATAGTTTTTTGGTAATTGGTGGTGAAGGTGTGAAAAACCTACTTCATTATGTAATTTAATACTTGCCTAAAGTAT
>APFE030271077.1:39138-55231 GCA_000404065.3 Pinus taeda | reverse complement strand
TATATATATTAAATTCTTTTTCTCAAAATATTAAGTATGTTTATATGATCACCCCTTCAATAAATATTTCATTAACGCCTCACTCCAATTATATTGTGTATTCATTTATTATCACATGCTCACCAAAATGTATTATGTTGATGCTATCTAAGCCTCACTCCAATTATATTGTGTATTCATTTATTATCACATGCTCACCAAAATGTATTATGTTGATGCTATCTAAGTGGCTTGATGGCTAACCAATATGGTCAACAAATATTTGTGTTGGGGTGTGACCCGTTCACGTGGCTTGATGGCTAACCAATATGGTCAACAAATATTTGTGTTGGGGTGTGACCCGTTCACGATTTCCACTGTGTTTTCTTTTTTTACTTGGAAAGAACCCTTTGCAAAAACAAAGAAGTTTTTAGTAAGGGAAGAATGGTTGGAAATTTCCAATTTGTGTGGAAGTTTGTTTTTAGGGGCTTTGTTAGGCATAATTACTTGTCCTAATCCTCATATAAGTAGAGGATAGGTTCATTTCATTGTTCATCAACACAAGTGACATTTTTGGCCCTGTTACCACTCAAACTAGCAGGGGGTTTCAGACGGGCACTTGCTAGGTCAAGAGCAACAATGAAGCTAAAGCCCACTGTCACCACTGCTAAAGCTTCCTACTCTTTACAGACTTTCACCGATGGGAAGATACTTGATATATAGAGAATCACTTATAAAGGATAGATCAACTAAGATGGGTGTGAAGTGATCTCGGAGGTCCTTTCCTAGGGGAGGCTCAAGAATGGGACTTGCTTGCTTCTTAAGCAAGGTGCAAAGCTTTCTAGGATAAGGGGATGAGGATTTAAGGGCTAGGTTCAAGGAGTGCGAATTGTAAAGGAGCTTCCAAAACCTCAAATCGTTATTGAACTTGGTTTCCTAAGTGGTTTTTGAGGAATTCACTTTTCAAAGGTATGGGACCACACGTGACCAAGTGGACTAGGTTAGGTTAAGGGGAGGGAGTTTAGCAATCAATGATGATCTTAACCTAAACAAGGAAGGAGAAAGGATCAAAACAAGAGTTTCCACTTCGAGGTGCCAAATTGATCCTATGAGGTACTAGCCTAGGGAACACTAGGGCAAAGTTTGGTCTCAGGGCTAGGGCTTGGGATATCTCGCAATCCCACTATCGGAATATCTTCAAATTTGGAGGAGACCTTGAGGACACACCAACGCAGTAGAGGCCAGGAGATCGAACTTTTTTTGTGGCTACTTTGTCGACAAAATGATGCCCTAGATGGCCTATCGTGGCTAGAGCTAGAAAAAGGGGGAAAGTGAAGAAAAAGAGGTTTTAAGGTGATCACCTTTTGGTGGATCAGTGCCTAGTGCCTAATTCCTTTATGGATATGGTGTCAAGAAGAATTATGATAGCAGATCTCCTCTCTAGCCCAAGGAGGCTTTAAGGGCAACTTCATTTAGCATTAGGGAAAAAAAGAGAGTGACCTTAAACCATTTATACTTTGTTTTGCAAATCAAGATGGCTTATCAAGATAACTTTGATCTCTAGGAAAATTCGTTCAACAAACATGGCCCATACATAAAGATATGCTATATAGAAACATAATTCCACAATGAAGCAGTAAATGTATGCAGCGATTAGCCCTAAAATAGCGAAAATCCCATGATCAATGTATGTGACAAAGTAAAAGAAAATAGCATCAAAATTATACTTACATGTAAGAGAATATATTCGACCATAAATACATTTTCCAATTAAGAAGCTCCAAGATAATAAAATGCAATCCAAACATCAAAATTCATCCATTCTCCAATTTCGTTCACCAAGAAGGAAATGCGAAATTCTCAAGAGAGGGAATGATCCAATCCAAGTTATAATGAGAAATGAACTCTCATAATTTGTATTTATATTCTCCTAATGATTTCGACTTACCTATTTGAGCTTACCAAACCGACCAAACTAGCTCATAAACAAAATAACAAGCCTCTCAAGAGGTCAAATAACCAACCTAGCTCATAAACAAAATAACAAACCTCTCAAGAGGTCAAATAATCAATAATGCATGTCTTTGGGCTCTCTAAGGGGCCTGATGAAGTCCATAAATGCCAAAATGATGAATTGGACTTCCAAAAGTAATGGACAAGGGGTTGGCACCTTGTTCTCCACTCAGTAAACCTGTGATGCCCCCAATGGCTGTGATAGCACACAAGTGACCTCATGGGTATCCAACTAAGTCGAAGATGACTGTAGACCATCTGTAAGGGCTCAGAGGATGCTGTAAGTGATGCCACATCAGCATACAAGACCTGGGTCATCTCCAAGTGTATGGTACAACTGTGGGGCTAGTTGGGCAAAGGTGAACCAGGTGCATCTTCCTCGTCCAATAGGTGAATCTCAAGGAATCTCTAAACATCTCTGGGGATCCATAGAGTGTTGTCTACTATTGTGGAGACCCATGTCTCTCAACGCACACCCTACATATGCCAATGTAGCCCTCTGGAGTCTTAGGACCCCGTATATGGAGACCAAATCCAAGATGGAGACCACCTGCAATCCTGCATAAGATCCAATGCGTCTCCTAGCCTTCCAGTATAACAAGTCATCAAGGAAATCAAGTAAAAGATCTTACAAACCATGGACAACAGGTGGGGACTTCATAATGGCGTGCCCTTCCATAATGGGCATGTTGGAAAATCAGAAAGGTAGTAAAGATTTTCTTGATCTTGATAATTACTTGAGATGTTTCTTATTATTATGAATCTTTATATCTTCTTTCTTTAGTTCATCAAGCAATTGCCAAAAGCAGGAACACATAAAATAATAGACACAAGATGTAGGCACATGCCAGGGAAAAACACCCCTCGAGGGGAAAACCTAGTTAAAGTAATTATTCCTTTCATTATTATTCTTTGAGACTCTTCACCCTAGACCAAGACCAGACCTTCCCTCCACTCCAAGTTAGCCTCCAGAAGATTGATCTCTTCCCAACAACTTTGACTATAGAGCAACCTACAACAGCGAACAGCTTCCGGCAACAATCCAACTTGGAAGATTTCGATCTCCCAATCCAGAGCATGAAACAAAGAGAGACCACCACCAAAATTTCGATTTTCATTGACTCCTTAGACTCACCAAAATTCACATTCACTTTAGCTTCTCGGCAACAAACTTTTCCAGCTACCCACTTCGCAGTTCTGCCCAACAATAGGATTTTCTCACTTCTGCCCAGTAGAGAGAATTCGAACTTGATTAGAAGTGATGCTCCAAATGAATTCAATGTCCTTCCTTTTATACGCTTCTTGTGGGGTCGAATAGGGTCTTAGGCCGACATGATGTGGAGGTTCCATAATTCATATTGGACTCAATACTAAACCTTTTTACATGATTCAAAAGCCCAAGTGTTGGTCAATAATTGTCATTGGTGGAAAATATGCCAGTTGAACTCTCCTATACTACAACATCACTGCACTACTTTCATAATGACTTGACTCCTATAACGAAGCCACATTGTCCTAATCATTCTCCTATGGATTACTACACCATCGCTGCACTACCTTCATGATGACTTACTCCTATAACGAAGCCACAATGTCCTAATCCTCTTCTGCACCTAATAACTCAAAGGCAGTGACAAAAAATATACATTTTATCACCCATTAGAGGTATCTCTTCTTAATAATTCCCATACCATCTGAAAGAGGATTTTTTTCCTCTTTCCATTGTGCTCTTACTCGCCTCCAAACTCCCAGTGAATTGTGAGAAAATGATTTTTTAAGTCAAAATTTATTTATATACTTATAAGCCGACCTATACACGGGGGTACTCATGTCGCCCTGTTTGTAAAGTCATGTCTATTCGCTTACCATGACAGAAACACTATATATTAGGCATTCAAACTCATTATTCTGTCATCAGTTTAAGAATTTACGAAGATCAGAGGTAACCACAGTTCACAACTCGTGAACTTGAAGGAAAAAAGGCATATAACTGAAGGAAAAGACCAAAAATATATGTTTTTTGGGTTATATTGGATGGTTGACAAACTCTAGACAACAGATCAATCTTATTTACTGTAAACATACCTCGGACCCTGAGTAGAACATCTTCTCTAGCCCTGATTACCCTCGGACCTGTTGACAGAGTGCAAGAACTGTTGACACAGTGCAAGTACTGTTGATCGCGGACTTGTTGACACAGTGCAAGAACTGTTGATTGCGTACCTGTTGACGTAGTGCAGGAATTGTTGATCTCAGACCTGGTGTATTGCTGAGACTCGAATTATCTTTAGACAGTGGAAATTTCGGACTTGCCCTATTAACTGCGGTGGCTCTCTGTGACTGTGCTCAACTGATTGTAACACACTTCAACATTACATTGCAGTCCTTTTGATTGTTGTAGCTCATCCTCAGACTTGCTCACCTTCGGACTTGTTATAGCTCGAGTTAGTGGAGTGATCTCGGAACCGTGGAGCAGTATTGTCCTCGGATTGTGTAGCAGTTTGGTTATACACCTTCAGACCTGTTATAGCTCGAGTTAGTGGAGTGATCTAGGGATTGTGGAGCAGTAATGTCCTCGGATTGTGCAACGGTTTGGTTATACACCTCCGGACCTGTTATAGCTTGAGTTAGTGGAGTGATCTAGGGATTGTGGAGCAGTACTGTTCCTCGGATTGTGCAACAGTTTGGTTATACACCTTTGGACAGAACCTGGAAAGAAGTGCACACAGTGATGACTATGGACTAAGAAGTGTAGCAGTGATGTCTATGGTGAACAAAGTAAAGTGAAGGTTAAGTGAAAAACAAGTAACCTTGGAGCTGATTGAACAATGGAGAATTTGTCAAGAACATTCAAGCAAGTAAATCACAAATTGTTTATTAAGGAAAACTAAAGGATTGGTGTCACAAATTGTTTATTAAGGAAAACTAAAGGATTGGTGTCCTAGGGGTTGGCACCATTAAACCCAAGGTTAGAGCCTTGAGAAGAGTAGGGTCGAAGCCCTAGAGGTTGGAGCCTCATTAAAAAATAAAAAGTCCAAGTTGGTGCTTGGCTATAGGTTGGTGCCTGGAACTTTGAAGGGTTAGTGCCCTCACATCTTATTGTACTCTTTCATTTGATAAAAGGATTTTTATCCTCCTTGTTTCTATAATAAGATTATTCATTTCTCTGATTTTACTTGTGTAGAATCTAACTAGACATAATAACAATTGAAAAGAAATACTGATTCACCTCCCTCTCAGTATTTCCAACACCAAGAAGGGTCTCTTTAAACGTACAATAATTCTATAGACTTGGAATAAATCCTAGAACTCCTCAATGGGGACTTTGACCTACAACATGGTGACCCAAGCATGAAACCCATGTTTTAATAAGTTTCATTAATAATAATAATTCTTATCTTTATTCTTTTGACAAGTACATTACATAATGACTCAAGTACATTATTGAAGACCGAACATATTTACATTTTCCAATAGGCCATTGGCATGTGCTAATGTCTCCAAGCTCCAAATGGGGTTAACCAAGTATCCTATTAGGTGGTTTCTACTTTTAAAGGGGATAGTATGTCCAAGGTACATCCTTCAAAAGGTAGTGGCATGTGATAAAGAAATGAATGGAGTAGGGAATGAAAATGGGCAACCTTGGGTCACATGTTAGGGTAGAAGTGTAGCTAGAAAAAAGGGAAGCTCACACTTGGGTATATAATGTATAGGATAGAGCAATCATGGTACATGAGGTTCTCCAACCTTGATTGTTCCACCCTTCTTTACATGCCTTTTTCTTTTATGGTTATTCTTTAATTAACTACTCGAGGCTCAAGGGGTAAGAGCATGATGTGTGAGATATAGCAATGGATACTCCGTTTAAGGTAGGGCAGTTCACTTCTCACCAGGGGTTGGGACATTCATGGGTTCCTAAATGATAAAGGTGGTTCATAGAGGCTGTAGGAACCAGGGTGATGGCCATGATGATAGGATAGAGCTCATGTATTGGCTTTTGCCAATGTGCTAAATGTGTTTGTCCCTGCCATATTTTGCATTTTGTGGTACATTTCCTGTTGAATGTGGCCAATTATGCTTTTACTTTTATTTTTAGCTACATCAACATCCAGGGCATCATTCCAAGCCCGACCCAAGGTGTGGGCAAGGGGAAGGGGAAAGCTAACCCTATGTGGATCCTGTGGAGGAATGTGGACCTTGGTGGGAGAAATGATGAATGGGGTTACAATGAATGGAAGGGGAGTAATATACAATGGATGAGGGAGCAGTGTGAAAATTCTTATACTCAAGGGACTCCTACTGCAACAAAACTGAATTTACTTCTCCTACTTGATTTTAATATACATTATCAAGTTATTTTTTGAAAAAATATTGAAGTAAATTACTTTTGCAGCCTACACAATTTAATTTGATTACATGAAACAAGAAACTGAGAAAAGAACAAGATACATAAGACACCGTTACTTTTTGGACAAAATAGTCCCCGAAAAAACCCAATGCGGGAAAACCGATGCAGCAACTCTGATGGTTTTATATTATTAAGTAGTAGTTCTGAATACAATGCTGAATGCCCTCCCAACGATCCAGTTATAGAGAAAAATATAATGGCGGAAAACTGAGTGAGATCACCTCATTTCACTTGGCAGATTTTGGTTGATTCGGTAGCAGAATTGGCTAACCCCGACTATCTTTGCGCTGGCCCTGTGTAGGCCCTACGTCAGCCCTGCGCAGTCCCTTTTGCCTCCTTGAGCTTTTGCCCCAACCTTCCCCGACTGTTCCGGCAGCTCCCTGACAAAATTATGGATTTTTGCGTGAGGGCAGCTTCTCCTCTGTGCTGGCTCTCCTTGGTTCAACGCCAAGCCTGCGTGGGCTCAGATTGGCCCAACGTCAGTCCCTCTAGGTGCTGCGCTGCCTCCACTAGTGGCTCTCTGCCTCTCTGCCCATTATTCCCAAACTATCCTTGCCCCTCTGCTGCAAAATGATCACTTAGTTCGAATTTCTCAGCTTCCTAGCCTTGGAAATTTCGAACTCTAGATCAATTCGTTCTCTTAATGTGTTTCTGAATGAACCTCAAGCCTCCTTCTTATACTTTTCTCGTTGAGACTTCAACGACTGAGATTAAGTCTCTAATCAACGATAAGACTAAAAACTTGACTTGATCCGCTTTCTAGAACATTCTCACCCATATTTTGATTAATACCCATTAACACTTTAATTTTCCTAAGTTTAGACTTAGGAACTCCATTAAAAATATTAATAATTTAAATAAAATAAAATCCGGGTGGAATTTCACCAAACAGTTTCTGGGTTCTTTAGAACTCATGTGCCTTAGCCTCTCCACCAATTTTCATGGCTAGAGCACATCCGATGCTACCAAAAACTAACACTCCCTCTTAGCAAGGAATGTGCTCTAGCAACAATGTCCAACTGCATGTTGCTCTATCTCTGAAGCATCTCCTTTCCGCACTGTTGTTGCCACCAACTCTGTGCTGTTGTTGCTGCTACTATACTACTGCCCATGACATTGCCATTGCCACTGCTGCATCTGTACTACATCTCCCTCTCAAATCTTCATCTGATATGCTGCTAACACTACCACTGCTAACACTGCATTCGTACTACAACACAGTTGTTGAGAGAAGCAACTGAAAAAATCCAAAATTACTGAACTAACTGTGTTCAGCATAATACCATGTGAATGTTGGAATCTGACTGTTATTAGTCTTTGACCCTCTAAATCTTTTGCGCTGCTGCTGACTTTAGCATTGTGCCATGTGAATTGTTGCCAACCTTGCTTTGCGCTGATTAGTCTTTGGTCTTGGGCTACTGCATCTGTCTCTCCAACCAACCAATTGCATGATCTGGCACAAGTCCATTTCGCTACCGCTGAATCACGGGCTCTTGTAGCAAGGAATTGATCCAAGAGGTGGATTCCTCAAGAATCCTGCCCACATGTAGTCCTTCCGACTATAGTTCTATATCACCCCCATTTCCCTCCTTGAGATGCGTGGGCACTCATGGCAAACTCATCTTCGTCAATTTTTGTTGGAGCAGCCTTAGGATCATGTTTCTCATCCTTATCCTTTTGCTTCAAAGGACACTGAGATACAAAGTGGCCCATCTCGCCACATTGAAACATTTCACCTTCGACATGTCCTTCTGCTTCTGCTTCTGCTGTCCCTTTGATGCTAGAGCTACGTTATCCTCCTCTTTGGTCTTTGTGTCACTCCCACTACTGCCATTGAGGTTGACCTTAACCAGATCCCTCCTTAATTCTTCCTGTTGAAGGGCTGCCCACATCTCCTCCCATGAAGTTATTCTTTCCCTGCCCAATATACTTTGGATGAAGACTTGCCATTCATGCAAGACTCCATTCAGGGCCGTCCTTACCATCGTGGTAGACGGAGGAGTAGACCCCACTACAGCAAGCTGGTCTTTGGTGTCCTGAAGATGTTGAAGATAGGATTTAACCGCTTCTCCCTTCTACATCAATGTTCGCTGCAACTTTTGTTCTAAGTACATCTTCCGTGGTTCGGAAGAACCTTCATACAGTGAAGACAAAGCTTCCCACATTTCTCTGGCTGTATCTTTGCTCTGGAAGTGTGAGACCACATGATCTCGAACTCCATCGAGTATGTATCTCTTTACCTTTGCCTACTCGACCTTGTACTTCTTCATCTGATCATTGTCCGCGGGAATAGCCACAACACTCTTGAGGTAAGCTTTGAGATCGTACTCCTCCAGAACAACTAAGATTCTGGTCTTCCATATGACATACTTGGAAGCTCCTTCGAACCTGTCCTGATCTCTGAGCCCATGTGATGTCATCTCACCCAAACTTTCAAATTGACTCCTCTAGTCACTGTGCAACATTGGTCTGCTGCCCGGCAAGTGAAAAATTCGAACTTTTGGTGAGAAAAGTCTTCCGTGGAGAAAATTCTTCTTCTATGTGTCTTTGCTCTTTTCCAACAGATGTCTGCCCCGGCAGAAACTGCGTCCTTCAAGCACTGCGCTGAGGCCTTGCGTCACTACCTCTACGTTTGCAAGCTCATGAATCGGAAATAGTACCTCTTTGTCAACTCTCTCTGAGAGAAATTTGCTTGGAAAATCTTCTTTCCAGGCAAGGACTGTGCAATCCCTTCAAGGGGATTCGAATTGCTTCCAAATGCAGCTATAGGCCTCTCTATTCAACACTGGATCTGCTCTTCCTGTTTCAAAATCAATCCTCTGATACCATGTGAAAATTCCTATACTCAAGGAACTCCTATTGCAGCAAAACTAAATTTACTTCTACTTGATTTTAATATACATTATCAAGCTATTTTCTAAAAAATACTGAAGTAAATTACTTCTGTAGCCTATACCAATTTAATTTGATTACATGAAACAAGAAACTAAGCAAAGAACAAGATACATAGGACCGTTTCTTTTGGACAAAATAGTCCCTGGAAAAACCCAATGTGGGAAAACTAGTGCAGCAGCTCTGAGGGTTTTATATTATTAAGCAGTAGTTCTGAATACAATGCTAAATGGCCTCTCGGCAATCCAATTACAAAGAAAAATATAATGGCGGAAAACTGAGTGAGATTACCTCACTTCACCCGATAGATTTCGGTTGATCTGGCAAGAGAACTGGCTAACCCCAGCTATCTCTGCAATGGCCCTGCGCTGTGTCTTGTGCTCTATGTCAGCCCTGTGTTGTCTCTTCTGCCTCCTGGAGCTTCTGCGTCAACCTACCCCTGTTGTTCTGGCAGCTCCCCGACAAAATTCTAGATTTCTTCGTGAGGGCAACTTCTCCTCTGCACTGGCTCTCCCTAGTTCAGCGTCAAGCGTGCGTGGTCCCAAACTAGCCCAGCGTCTGTCCCTTTAGGTGTTGCGTTGCCTCCACTGGTGGCTCTCTGCCTCTTTGCCCAGTATTCCCGATCTATTCCTGCCCCTCTGTTGCAGAATCATCACTTAGTTCAAATTTCTCAACTTCTTAACCCCAGAAATTTCAAACTCTAGATCAATTCGTTCTCTTAGTGTGCTTCTAACTGAACCCCAAGCCTCCTTCTTACACTTTTCTTGTTGAGACTTCAACGACTGAGATTAAGTCTCTAATCAACGACTAAGATAAAAAACTTGACTTGATCCGCTTTCTAGAACATTCTCACCCATATTTTGATGAATACCCATTAAAACTTTAATTTTCCTAAGTTTAGACTTAGGAACCCCATTAAAAATATTAATTATTTTAATAAAATACAATTCGGGTGGAATTTAATCATGGGTTCTTTAGAACTCATGTGCCTTAGGCTATAGCACATCTGATGCTACCAAAAACTAACAAGCGGGACCACACAACCAAAATCGGGGTTTCCCATGTAATACCATCCCTAAATCCCAAGGGTCAGTAAAAGAGATCCCACGGGACTAGGGCACAAGGTTGACATCCAAAAAGAGGTCTAGGAGATTGGAGCGTAGACCTAGCCCATTTTTTACGTCGAATCACCCCATTAATCCATGCCCATAGGTGTCCATGATAAGAAAACTATGGTATTAAATTACCAAATGACAAGGCATACCTTTAGGTTCGGGAGGCCCACCTTCAAACATACAACAATGGCAGATGGGTGATGGACCACGTGGCTAGCTCTGGTGGCAGAGAAATGGCACAACAAGCTAGTTGGTGGCTACAAGGGGCTGTTGGCTGCCGATTGAGGACCAACTTGGAGAAATTTTTTTCTCCTAGGGATATCATCCACAAAATGGTGGGTAACATTTGGCTCCAAATGTGATGTGATCTCTCTCGAAGTGGACGAAGCTACTCGAATGGGAGGTCACGAGAACTCCAACAATCTCTTGGTTACCGTGGACCTATTACCTGCACATATAATATATGAAAAACACGGGGCAACATGCTTTCGCGGTGTCTCATGATCGCAAATGCTTGGATTAGGCCCATAAAATCGACTCAGAGAAGTAAAATGCAGTTTTCAAATCTAAACGCAGCTAATCTATCATGAGAAATATCATATGATATTGCAAAATAAACATGCAATGCATCCTAATCTACCATGCATATGGTACAATATCAAGTCTCAAGGAAATGGTTGATACGACTTAACTTGACCGGCTCGGGCCAAAGTTCGTCGTTGAGTTTAGCAATGTAATAATAGTCCGCCCCAAATTTTCCATGAATCTTGACAGACATTGGGTCTCTATCAACCAAGACAAAGTCCCCGATCTTATATTCCTTTTTAGGCTTCCACTTTATGCTTGTTTTAGAAATTGGTCGTTTGATAATACATACTTCTTGAGTCGGAGAATAGGAGAAGGCTTTTCAATTTCATGTGTTTCGTAATATTGTCCAAGCTTAATCACGTGAGAGAGGTAGGTGGGTTCCCTATAAAAGATAAAAGGGGTTCCATTAGATTGTGGGATGGTAGCATATGATAAGTCCATTTGAACATGACCCCAACCGTAGCCTTGTTGATTTTGGGTAGCATCGGATGTGCTTTAGCTTCAAAATTTTGTGGAGGGGCTAGAATAAATGAGATCTCCAAGAAATTGTTTGGAGAAATTCCACCCGGATTATGAGTTATTAAAATAATTAATATTTTTAATGGGGTTCCTAAGTCTAAACTTAGTAAAATAAAAATATCAATGGATATTAATAAGAATATGGGTGAGAAGCTTCTAAGAGACAAGGATCAAGTCTGTTTTAATCTTTAGCCATTGATTAGGGACTTAATATCTTTAGTCGTTGATTAGGGACTTAATCTCGGCCATTGAATCATCAATAGGAAAAGTATAAGAGAAGGCTTGAGAGTCATTTAGAGATACATTGGGAAAATACTCAGGAATTCGAGGGAAATCAATTCTCAAGGAGAAGGAGTTCGATTTCACAGGGAGAGTTGTAGGGTGAAGGAAGACGAAGGCATCAACATCAGTGAGAGACTAAGGAGGAGGTGACGTAGAGCATAAGAGGGACAACGCAGAGGGAGATCAGAGAGACAACGTAGCAAGGGATGCAGTCCTCATGCAGGCCTCATGCAGAAGTGACGCAAAGGTGGTAGGCCTCACGCGGAAATGATGCAGGGGTGACGCAGTGAAGGCTGAAGGGTCTCCGGGGTGTCAGAATTTCTCCAAAGCAAAGGGAAAAATTGTCTCAGGTGTTTCTCTCAGATGTGTCTCTATATTCTGTAAAATCATTCCTTGTAAAGAGATTGTTGCTGAAGAATAATAAATAAGCCCTCATCTGCTGCACCGGTTTTCCCGCATTGGGTTTTTTCAGGGGCAATTGTCCAAAAATCACTGCATTGATATGATTGATTCTTGTGCTTGTATATCGTTGTTATTTTCTCTATGCTATTATGTGACAACTGTAGCAGAAATTATTTTGATGTTTATTGAAGGGTTTTGTAAATAACTTATTTAAGTAGGAGAAATAAATCAGTTACTGCATTAGAATTTTGTGTTAGAAATTTTCACAAGCCCCCCATTTCCTAGATAATAACATTCCCCACACATTACGAATATCAATGACAACAACATCCATGAGAAGGGATATGTTGGGGTTCCTACACAAAGAAACTTTAAGGTCCTTTATGAGACCTTCCACCTCCACAGGCTTGGAGTTAAAACCACATACCTTCTTATACGACTGAGTGATGCTGAGACCTAATTCCTTCATAACTTTTAAGGGCATGATATTCGCAGAAGCCCCTGAGTGTAACATACAATTGTGTAAGAAGAGGTCATTGATAGCCAAAGTGAGCATAAATGGTTCGCACCTAAGGGTTTCAATGAAGAAAATGAATGTTTTGTAAGTCTTTTGTAATTCTTCTTCCTGAATACCTAGGGACTTCTTGATTTATTGTTGTTGCTCAGGAAGTTTTGTAATCTCTTTCAAAGGAATGGGTATGGTTATTTTTCCTACGACAACCCTTATGTCAGTGTTAAGCTTGGCCTCTTTTCCCTTCTCTTTCTTCTTGATGTTTTCCTTCCTTGGAGGACCCTTTTTTGAATTGGCTTTGGTCGGGGGATCCTTCTTAGGAGGAATTTCAGGGAGAAACTCCTTGGGAGAGGCTTGCTTGGGCAATGTGTCTTCTTTAGATGGTTCCTGTTACTGCTCAAACTAGCAGGGGTCCTAGGAGGGAATGCTAAAGGGACAATTGCTAGGTCAAGGGAAACAGTGGAGCAATAGCCCACTGCCACCTTAGCTAAAGCTTCCTGCTCTTTATGGACTTTCACCGATAGGAGGAGACCCGGTATGATAAGGATCACAAATATGAATAGATCGAAGTTAGGATGAAGGGTGATCCTAGAAGCCTACTCACAAGTGAGGCTCAAGATTGTGGCTTGATTGTCTTGGAAGACAAGATGAAAGACTCTCTAGGAAGGGCTTGGGGAGAATTTCAAGGGTTAGGTTCTAAGTATGTGTCCTACAAAGGAGATCCCTAAGCCCTAGAATTCTTGTGGAAAATTGGGTTCCAGGGGATCTTTGAATAATTAACCTTGATAGTGCATGGGACCAATGTTTTAAAACTCCGACTCGGTCGAGGGTCGACTGCGACTGCGACTGCGATTCAATATTGACTTGGTCGGCTCGATTTCAATGACTCGGTCTTTGTAAAATATACATTAAATATTTATCTTTTTTTTATAAAAAACATAATTTTAAAGATTTTCATTCATGTTTCCAGACACACAGCATTAGAATATAGATAGAAGACAACATATGATCAAAGTAGCCTCATGAATATATCCATTATATCAAAATGGCACCCAGTGCACTATCCAATACATACATGATCATGATATAAAGATGAAAACAAAAACACATAACCAAGGAGGCTAGAAATGGCCTCTACAACAAAAGTAAACTATGACTAGTATTACTGGCTACTGCCAGAGGAGCCGAGATCATGTGGATCAATCTCTGGATCATCATCAGAGTCAAATAGGGGCCCCATGGCTCCTCCTCATCATCATCTCCAACTGCAACTGTAGAAGTGGTAGCACTAGCAGGCTGTGCAGCAGCTGCAAGCTGAGATAGACGAGATGTGCGCTTCTGTCATGGCTGAGTAGAGGAAGCGCCTGCAACTGGAGGACTTGCTAGCTCTGAGGCTGAGGCTGCTACAAGTGGATCAAGATCTGCATTCAATTGAACATTATGTTCGAGTGATGTTATCGTCTGTAAGTCATAATCAATATCCTCATCAGAAGCAAACTCTGCTGGATGACTCTCCACTACCCAATCTGATGTTGGATCAATGTCTTCCAACACAATGGGATCTAAATCAGGTCTTTTGTTCAACAATTGGTTGCGCCTGAGCCGAAGGTTATATTGGACATATACTAGATCATTTAACCGTTTTTTATCCAAACGGTTTCTCTTCTTTGTGTGAATTCTCTCAAAGACAGACCATTTGCGCTCACACCCAGTAGCACTGCAAGTTTGACTCAAAATACGAATTGCAAGCCTCTGCAATTCTTGACAATGGCTACCAAAAGCCTCCCACCATTGTGCTGCAAAAAACATAGGAGTGTAATGAGTTAGCTCAACAAAATTACAAATTATATCCAACTTTCAAATTATAAACGATTTAACAAAATAAGTATTAAGAATTTGAAAATTGAAATTTTTGTTTACCTGGCTCATCTGCGTCCCTTGCAATCTTTGCTAGGTTCTTCCCAAAGGTACTTGAGGCAGTGCTGAAGGTTGTGACCTGTCGGTGTATCTCCAGCTAATCACACTCCAATGGGATCATGCGATTAATGCAGTCAATCAATCCATCTCTAACCTCCCCCCTCAAAGCTCCTGTCGCCTTTAGCTTTATAATGATACCCTGGGTTCAAAAAATACCCAGCTGCATGTATAGGGCGATGGAGTTGATTGTTCCATCTTTCATCAATGATTGCCCAAATGGGCCCATAATTAGCCACTTTATCCTTGTATGCCCTCTTTATTTGCTCCTTTGCTTGATCCATAGCCTCATAAATGAAGCCCATAGCCAATCTTTCCCCATCCACCAACTGTTGAGCCTCAAACCTGCACCTTCCTATACACCCTCTCAGCCTTCTTTTTCCACTTACTTCATCCACCCAGTTGTTAAATCATTGCATTATAGTCTAAAAATAACTTTTCATATGGTTTTCTAACTATGCTTATGACTGTTGTTTGGTTTAGTTTTTTTGTTCATGCAGCTGCAGAAACTTGTCAGTTTCCGCAGCCAGCACAGGATTCCGCAGCTATTTTGTTAAAAGCTGTGCTACAGGTGTCCTATGAAGAAATGAGCTACATGGGCAAGCTCCAGGTGACGGATACATGGAACGTGTCCCTTCAAATCAGCCAAATCATCCATGGAAGGTCACAGTCAACGAAGGTCAAAGACAAAGCCAACCAAGGAGTTCAGCGTTGACATGTCTCTGTTTTGAGCACGTGAACGATACGTGGCACAGTCCTCAGCTCACGAAGACACCGGCACACCTGGAGATCATTCACGTAACCTGAATCCAACATCTACCACTCTGGAGATTTAATAGACATGATGACAGTTACGCTAGATCTCGGCTGAAGGGATCTACGTGTCTTTGGCAACACAGTCAATAGCGTAGGAGTTAGTTAGTTAGTTTTAGCATTTTTCCATTATAAATAACGCGTCGATGAACGCTGTAAAAGAGCTTTTTGGGATATGTGAATTCTGAACTGATGTGTTATCACCCCACTATTTATATATGTTGTTGTTTTAAATATATGAGAAGACTTTTCTGAGTTTATTCGTGTGACTACTTGTTGACTGGCTGAAGTGGCAGGGGGCCCCTGCGCGCTGAAGCCTTGTAAAGTTTCCATTTGGTTGTATTATGTTTTTGTTTTTATAATTATTAGCTTGTACATAACACACTGTTTGATGTTTCTTAACTCACTGATGTTTATATTTTCACCTCTGCTTTCTTATAGCTGTCAACTGATCAGTGCTTTTCTGCAGGTTTTCTTAGGCAGCTCGAGCAAATTTTCATCTTTTTGATAACTATTGGCATATGAGATCATCTTGTCCTTCCTGCTAACTTTCATTTTCTGAAGTTTAATTTCAGCACTGTCTTTTCCAAGTTGTGA
>APFE030271077.1:0-30543 GCA_000404065.3 Pinus taeda | reverse complement strand
GTAAAAATTTGACTCCCACTGAGTTAAATTATACTGTGACTGAAAAAGAGTTCTTAGCCGTTGTTCATGCAATTAACAAGTTTAGACATTATATAACAGGCTATGAAACTTTTGTCCATACCGATCATTCCGCCATTAGATATCTCATGAACAAACCTGTTACCAATGGCAGAGTCACAATATGGCTTTTACTTTTACAAGAATTCAATATTATTGTGTTAGATAGACCAGGAAAACAAAATACAGTAGCTGATTTCTTGTCTAGAATCCAAAATACTAACGAAGATTCTCTCGTAGAGGATAAGTTTCCAGATGAATATCTGTTTGCAGTAACTACTAAAACTCCTTGGTATGCAGATATTGCTAACTATTTGGTTACAGGGAAGCTACCTCCACACTTATTTCCTAATGAGAAAGGAAAATTATTCAGGAGAGTTCAAATTATTCATGGATTTCTAATGAATTGTTTAAAACATGGCTAGATTGTGTGATCAGAAGATGTGTTCGGGAAGATGAAATACCTGACATCCTCAAGGCATGTCATGATGAACCATGCGGTGGACACTTTGCTGACAAGAGGACGGCCTAGAAAATCCTTTCTTTAGGATATTATTGGCCTTCTCTCTTCAAAGATGCAAAACAATATGTCAGAAGGTGTGACAGCTGCCAGAGAGTTGGGAGACCGATTCTTTCAAATGAAATTCCATTACAGCCACAGGTACTCATCGAACCCTTTGAAAAATGGGCTTTAGATTTCATTGGACCAATTGATCCACCATCTAGACAAAAGAAATATATATTGGTTTGCACTGATTACGTCACTAAATGGGTAGAAGCGAAGGCATTGCCTTCTGCCACTGAAAATTCAGTTGTTCAATTTCTTTTTGAGGATATTTTTACTCGTTTTGGTGTCCCAAGAGAAATTGTGACAGATCAGGGAAGTCAATTCACATCTAGCTTTATGGAGAAGCTGATGGAGGAATACAAAATCAAGCACAGAAAATCTACTCCTTACCATCCTTAAGCAAATGGCCAAGTGGAATCTACAAACAAAGTTCTTAAGAGTATCATCACCAAAACTGTTCATCTCCACAGAAGAGATTGGGCAGAAAGGCTTCCTGAAGCCTTATGGGCCTACAGAACCACATGGAGGAACAAAACAGAACATTCTCCCTATGAACTTGTTTATGGGAAAGAAGTCCTGCTCCCCATTGAGTTTCAAGTCAAGACCTTCAAGATGGCAGTCCAGTTGGGGATGAATCTATCAGAAGCCCAAAAGCACAGAATGGAGCAGCTGAATGAGCTAGATGAGATCGGACAAGATGCAATTCTAAGGACTGATCTAGTTCAACATCAAAGAGCTAAGTGCATGACAGATATATTAAAGAAAGAAAGTTTCAAGAGGGAGATTGGGCTTTACTGTTTGATTCCAAGTTTAAAGACTTCAAAGGAAAGTTTCAGACTCATTGGCTTGGGCCATATGAGATTGATAAGTCTTTAACAATGGAGCAGTAAGAATCAAGACCATTGATGAATTTCAGACTCCCCTTATTGTGAATGGCCACCGATTGAAAATTTATCATAAGCCACTTTCCAAAGAGGAGTTTGTCAAAATGTTCCAAGAGAATTCTGCAATAAGGCTGGTGGAGAAGAATCCTTCTCCCCTATCAGCCTAATCTTTGTTTCTTTTAGTTTTTGAAAAAAAAGAAAAAAAAGAAAAAAAGAAAAAATGTGTATAAGCCTGAAAACCAATCATAGATTGGCAGTCTTATACAGAAAATATAGAGTGAAAATCAGGGACACCTGAAGGCTGACACTATATTTTCCAAAAAAAATCTCCTCTCATTTTCTTTCCATCTTCACTTCATCTCACTTACCCATTTCATTTCACCTCCATCTCATTCTCATCTCCATTTCACTTGATTCCACTCCATTTTCACTTCATTCTCATTCCATTTCATTCCATCAATAAAAGTCCCCCTTCAGGACTATTTTCATTCAGTTGGTTTTCCTCTAGCTATCTTTGTGCAGTCCAGGGGGTGCTGTCTCAGTTTTCGCAGCTGGGAACCGTTTCCGCAGCCAGAAGCAGTTTCCGTAGCCAGAAATGATTTCCGCAGCCAGCATCACTCTGTTTTCAAAAATACAATCAACTGTTAGTGCCATAATCATGAAATGCAGGTGTAATTGAGCTAAAGACATGGGGCATCTCCAAGATATCAAAGAAGAGCAACTAGTTAGAAACTTTGAGCAAGAATTGACAAAGTTTCCAAAGGTATGATAAAAAATCTTTATCAAATAACGATTCAAGTCATAATTACGTATATTTATTAAACCATAACAAGTTCTCCTATGTGCAATGATTTGATATGTTAGCCCACTATCATTCTTATTCCGCGATATCACTCCACACACCTCGCATTCATTTCCCTAACGGTCTTATGATTACTCCGAGTTTGAACTCAAGTATGGCTGCACTTCTATTTATTACCCGTACTCTTGAGACATGACCTATTGTGTTACGGCTCTTCTCAGCCGTAATTTCCGCAGCCGTCTGTTGAGACGTGTAAAATCTCATACACAGTCATCCGACTAGAAAGAATCCTACCGTTACTCCACTCGCTTATCACTCCACTTATACCATACTCCTCGCATGCATTCACATTTCATTTTATGAACTCGTTTACCACTGCTCACCCACTGTTCCTCCTGTAATTCGGGTATTCCCATTCACTGTTCTCTATTTCCGACTACAGTCACTACAGTTTGCTCTAAAGCCCGATTGCAGTCACTACAGTCATCCTAAACCCTGTAACAGAGCTATTTTTTCCCTTAACCCTCACACGCAGAAGAACTCTCAGTGGGATTTAAAACAGAGGATGGGAAAATTACTGAGAGCTGAGCCGGAAGGACCGAAATACTTGGAGGGTTATCCTCAAGTTAAGGAATTGCTGAAGAAAGTCGGATGGCTACGATTTATCCATAAGTTTAAAGGTTATAACAAGGAGGTGACCAAAACTTTTGTGAGGTCCTTCAATGGACAAACAGTGGAGGTTGGAGACTTGAAATTCACAGTGACCGAGGCCACAGTAGCAGCTGCCACGGGCCTACCTCAAGAAGGTGAAAGGTGGTTTAAAAATAGAAGTGTGGACGATCAAATATGGAGAACTATGCTACAAAACCAAGGTATGGATACCACTGTATTTACAAGAGGCATCCCTGTTCATGTATTAAAAGAGGAATGGTCTAGTCTACTGTTAGTCATCCAGAAATTTATCACGTGTGAAAGTCGTTTTGGCTCTATGTATATGTATCATGTCAGACTGATGATGAATTTCATAGACGGTCACACTCTTAATTTGCCTCATTTTCTGCTATCAAGTTTGAAAAAGATGAGTTCTACAGTTCAAAAACATGTAGGCAATATTGAACCTCATCTTTACCGTCATGGGCTCATAAAAATTCTTATTGAGGATCAGTTGAAGAAAACTAAGGATACATGGGAGCAATTCTTAATAAGAAACTACTTCCAAGAGCCGTTTGAGGCCTCTGGAAGTAGTCTACCAAAAATTCCAAGGAAAAGTAGGAGGAAAGAGAAAAATATTGCAGTCCAAGACTCTCCTACAATAGAAATTCAAGAAACTGTCCAAACAGGAGAAGAAGACCAAGTTAAAAGTAAGAAACAAAAGAAAGAAAAAGGCAAAAGAACCATTCAGGAGATCTATCCATCCCCTGAGCAATCCATAGAAGAAGATTATCAGCCTCTGTCAGAAAGATTAATAGATCTTCAAGCTGCTGCCATAGCCAAGAAAAAGCAAAAAGTAAAACAGAGTGCACAAAAGAAGAGTACTAGTTCATCCTTAAGGAGCACTAGGCTAAAAGGGAAGGGGAATAAAACCAAAGAAAAATAGTCTCACTTTATTGATTTAAGTGAAGAGACACTTAAAAAATCTCCAGCCCAGCCAAACATTGAGTCAAGTCCTCCACGTGAGGAAAGCCCTTTTCGGCCAGAAAGAGAGAGCAGTGCTCCTCCACCAGATTTTGAGTTTAGGCTGAGAAAGACACCTAAGGTAGATCCTAGTTAGCAGGAGGTATATAACTACCTGGAATCCTTAGAACAATCAGCTGCAGGACCAAGTACCTCTCTGCCACTTGATGCACAAGTTCAGTCTTTGAAACAGGAAGTATTTGAGTTAGAAGTAGAGGAGGACCAATGCTTTCTCCTTTGGGAGAGATGGAGTCATGGAAAATTTAGATTTGGATTGATTTCCACTTGTCAAGGAGGCCTAAAAGACAACTTCGTTGGGCATTAGGGCTTAGCTTCAAGGTCATTTATACTTCATTCAACAATATTTGGTGACTTTTCAACACAAGAAGGCCTAAAAGACAACTTCGTTGGGCATTAGGGCTTAATAGAAGTAGCTTCAAGGTCATTTATACTTCGTTCAACAATATTTGGTGACTTTTCAACACAAGAATGTCTCTGGGAACATTCATGTGAAAATTTCTGAATCTAACACATTAGAAACTCTACTGTAATATCTGGTTTATTATCTCCTACTTGTTCTTTACATTAACAGTTATTAATAATAAAAACATTGAAATAAACACAATTGTAGCAACTGAAATAAACTGAGACAACACAAGGGACACCGTTATTTTGGACAATCATCCCCGGAAAAACCTAATGCAAGAAAACCGATGCAGCAAATATGAGGGTTTTATTATTATGCAGTTTTTTGAATACAACTAGGGTGCCATAAATGGCTCACCCTTTAGAGATTGTGTGGAGTAGGTAAATCTCCTCTGCAGACAGAGGTGATCCCTCTAACCCAAGAGTGGGTCTAGCCGCAAACAAAACAATCTAATGTAAACTTGCGTAGACTAGAATCGAATAAGAGGGCCTACCTCTTAGAACGCTAATCCGCTTGATGGTGATCTCGCTTCTTTGCTTCAGCTTCCTTTCGTTCTTTCCGCTCAAATAACTGAAACAAACACACTAAGAGACAACAACAAATGTGATAGCATACAATTGCATTCAATCTACTTAAAAGTTAAGGAATCTTAAGCCATCAAATGTAATATGACACTCAATGTAGGAAATAAACCTTTAGTTGTATTAATAAAACTCAAAGAGAAATACAACTGGAGCCTTGACGTTGCAGGTTCCCTTTGGCATGTTCGGGTTCCAACACCACTAGAAGCATCTCATGATTCACCCTCAACACAATGGAAGTTCAAGGCCTCTTTCCTTATGCTTCAAACCAAACACAACAGGCTAATTCTCCCTTCACACACAAACTAGAAGGCTAAGGTTCTCAATATGGCTCTCAAGATTTGCAGATTATTTCAGACCTTTCATTAGCTAGCTGAGGGTGTGAAATGGTGGGTTTATATAGCTTTGATGGAGGGGAAATGGATCCTCTGATGGCGGAGAGGCCTTATCCCCTTTGGTTTGTTCCATCTTAATAGGGGAAAGGAGCCCAAATAGGCTCTCTCGGCTCTATCTTGCTCAATGATTTACCAGACTTATGTTCACGAAGCTTCTAGACTTGGAAGCTTCGACTCCATTTTTAAAAACTCGCCAAAAGGGGGTCGGTGTGAGTGATGAAGGGCTCACTTGCGTCGTCCCACGCTAGGCCTGGTTTCGAACTCTGCAAATCGGTGTGGGGAAGGAACTGAGCACTAGCACCGGTTTTGAAAACAGGGATTGAAGGAAGATTCTTGGGAAATGATGCAAGAAGGGAATGTTTTGCACATGAAGAGGGATGTAAAGGCATGTTCTTAATGATGGGAAAGCATATAGAGTTCACTGTAGAGGTCCTCCAGGATCGAGGAACGGGGAGTACGGGGACAATGACAAAATGTTGTGTAACAGATGCCCCCTAGAGCGTGAAGGCCGAACTAGAGTGGGGTTAAATGCTTTACAAGTAGATGCGTGGAACCCGAGGCCATCACTGCAAAAACCTGCAAGCAAGCATAGATACATGTACATTACTGAAATCTCTGATACATGAATCGTGGTATGGACGCAGCCATCCAAAAGAAGATCATGGAAATGGATCCAAGGTATGGGCGCAACCATCCAGTAAGAAGGATCATATCAAACCCAAGGTATGGTTACAACTATCTAATAATGAGAAAGATCACATATAACAGACTCATGGTATGGTCGTAGCCATCCATCTGAAAGATACATGTATGTAAGCATGATCATGTCACATAACCCTAGACTTGTGTAATCTAAGCCCAGGGTCTTGCACTCCAACACGACCCGATAAATGTACAATTTCTAGCACGTGAATAGATGTGTTGAGGTCGAACATGCTAGAAAATCGCTTGATTACCAGTTAGTGATGTGAACTAGTAACAAGTGCGGGAGAAACCATCAATAATGAAAATGGCTCTCAAGGTACCAGCAACACAATTCATGGAATGTGAATAAGGAACTGAAGTCAAACACTCGGGAAGTCACCCGATTGAAGGCCAATGATGTGAACCTGTCGTCAAGTGCAAAGAACTTGCCATTAGGGCATGCAAGCTCTAAGGTACTGAAAGGGAGACTCTCAACCAACTTCCCGGATAATGAGCTGAAGTCGACAGGAAGTGACGTGACCGTGTCGAAGGAGGGCCAAGATGTATCCCACATCATCGACATGAGACAAGGGATGCAATGATTATGAATGATACAGAGAAACATGAATGAGTGTAAACTGCAGAAGGATTAACTCTTGAACATATCGACTCCGGAGTTTGGCAGCGTTGTGATCCATAGGATCGGAGGTCATGATGACGAGGCAAAGATCAAATGGAAAGGCAAAAAAATGGTGGCCCAAACACAGGAAGGTCAATGATGAAGTGGGGATATCCCAACCCAACACGAAGCAGAAGAGTGTCATGTTCAAGAGTGACTAGCTGCCGCACAACTGGTAAATTTCCCATTTTCCCCCACCATTTCTGGCAGGTACCCTAATTATTTTTGATCGCAAGCTTGAAGGGGATAGCATGTGCTTGCACTATAAGTCCATCCTTCGGATGAATCCGACCTAGTAAGTTTAATGAGCCCTAGGAAGGAGAAGCTCATGTCTATCACAGTGACGAATCTGATGTCGTTGAATCTTTTAATGAGTTTGACAAAGGTGTAACTTGATATCTTTTTCATGTTTAGAGAGTTTGAAAAAGACATGGAAAAGAAAACTCCAAAAAGTCTGTTTTCGTACAGTTGTGTCTCTCGAGCCTAAAAAGGTAGAAAACAATACTCGAGAGAACCTCCTAGCCATGTTCGACTAAGGTGTACCTTTTCCGTAAATAGTTTACCCCAACCTGAAAAAGGGGTAAACGTATACTAGGTAAACGACGTTTCGCAGCCTTTAACAAGTTCAAAACGACAAGAGCTCGGTAATCTTTTCGTGTTTGGAGAGTCGGAAAAGAGCTTAAAGCAGACTCCCCGTTTTTATTTACTTTAACGAGGCAAAAAGGGAAAAATACTCGGCAATCTTTTCAATTTTTTACGAGTCAGAAAAGAGCTTAAAGGTGACCCATCCTGGAGGAATGAGTAGTATAAAGGGTAGCAATTGGTTTCGGTTAAGCGAGAACTGCTCAAAACATTGAAAGATCAACAGGCTAGCTAGCAAAACCACTCATTCCTGTGGTTCCTCGGGAAAGGAAAAAACAACCAAGTGAAAGCATATCGGCCAAAGAGATAGTGGCGATGGAATGAAACAACCAAGGCTCATCTAGCAGAAATTAGCTGATAAAAACGGCAATCACGAGTGTAAATCGGGCATGGGTTCATTTTTACACAAGCTTGAACCATGGGGAACTCTGTGTGAATTCGATTTCATGTTTACACAAGCTTGAAACGAAAAACTATGTTTGCGATAAGTTTGCATGCCCCCAACATAATGACTCAATTCGAGGTACATGCCCCCCAAGCTTCATTTCATTCAGCGAGGTGGATGGAATGAAGGTTCACTCTCGAGATCCAAGAAAGACTCGACTGTGATTTTATGAGATCGTAATCAAAGACTCGATTTGGAAAAGGGAGTCGTTTCATTTTTTAACGAGGTTGACACAGTAAAAGAACTATCCTTGGACATCTGTTTCATTTGTTAACGAGGAAGATACAGGAAGAAACTATTCTCAGACTCCTTGATTTATTTTTTAATGAGATTGATACAAGACAAGGAACTTTGCTCACATCCCTTGTTTCAATTTTTAAGGAGCTTGACACAAGACAAGGAACTCTGCTCCGTATCCCTTGTTTCATTTTTTAACGAGCTTGACACAAGACAAGAAACTATGCTCACTAATCTGTTCATGGACCATACAAGAACATGGCTCCCAAGAGGCCCTCACTAGACGGGAGAACCACGCTCTGGGAGGGATACATGTCAACTGGTACCAAAGACAGATCGGGTTCCAATGCCCCCAATACATAATGTACTATACCATCTGTGTGATCATCAGCATATGTGGAGACGGAACAGGTAGCCACATAATTGACCTGTGGCGGGGAAGGCACTGCTTGCGAATAAGAACCAATAGGGGACGACGGTTGCATAGGAGGCACTTGGTGTTTCCTCCCAAAGTAATAGGGAACTTCGAAAGGATCCCTAAGGGTCCCTAAGGGTTGATTGGTTCCTCCATTGAAAGCCAACAAATTCTGGGTGAGGGGCACAAGCTGAGGGGAACCCAAAGCTTGCAAAGTAGTAGAAGACATAATGCTAACAGACGCACTTTCATCTAATATAGTGCCATGTACTACCACATTATAGGCTTGTACTGTGATCTGGAAAGGCACATAAGATGGGAGGCGGAAAGCAGTGAATTGGCCCCAATCAAAAGAAACGACAAAACTACTTGGTGGGGGTATCATATGATTGCCCCCATGCCCTACAGGAGAAGGAGAAGGATTCTCCTGAACAATTGGGATAGGAGGGTCACTCTTCAATTCATGAGAATCTAAGGAGACGAGAAGAACATGAGCAGTATGATCATCACTACTCTCTTCGGGAACAGAGTGAACAACTGAAGGCGGAGCCAAGTCTACACTCTTTTCGACCAATGTTTGGTTGGGAACAGACACAAGAGAGTCATGCTCAGGAAGAGTAGGATGGGCAAGAGATGAACCCAAGTCAATCTCTTTACCAACTAGGAGAGGGTTAGAAGAAAGCCTCTGAAAACCAACAAGAAGTTGGGGTTAAATAGCTGTAAGGTTCTCCAAAACTTTGGAAGCTTTGTCCATAAGAGGACAAAGGTGAAGAAGATGCTCTCCTTCACATAACCTACAGGGGAATTTAATTTTTCCCTTCTTCTTCCATTGCTAGCTGAGGGTGTAGCATCAACATGATCTCCAGAGGTCGATGGGGATGGTCGATCCAGATTTTGAGACCATACCTCAAAGACTCTGGGAATACCAGGACAGTCTCGAAGGAGATGGTGACCTTACATAGCTTGCAAGGGAATTTGACCTTCTGTGGAGGATTGGAAGGTTTGTCAACGGGAGGTGCATTTGGAGTAACAGTTGCACAGTGGGCCTCTCGCTTATCTGACTTCTTCTTCTTCGTCTTTTTCTTCTTCTTCTTAGCCCTCTGGTTACTGGATTTCAAACTTTCACCAGGTGAAATAGAAGAGGAAGGTGAAGAAATAGGAGAAGAAGGTGAGAGGTCAACCTTAGAATCAACGTGATGTGGTTCAAACGAAGGAGATGGCTGGGCAGGAGTTGGGACACTCGGGACCACCGTGGTTGAAAATAACCAGATAGGTAAACCAATGGTTAACCCAGGGAGGGACAACGTTGCCATATAAGGAGCACCAACATTCCCAAAAGAAGGAAACGGACCAGGATTCCCATCCAAGGGGAATCCTTGACTGGTAGACTCTGGAAATGTTGCCATTGGAATCGACCCTGAAGAATCACTAAGGAAGATAACTTTAACCAAGAATATTTCGTGAGTAGTTAATTTCAAGACACTGAAACAAAACTTTGCCTTTTCATATTTTAAGAGTCGAGAAAATGGCGAAAGGTGACTCTAGTCCCTTTTGGAGTTAACGGGCTCGAAAGGACAAGTGCTTGATGATCTTTGAAATTTAAAGAGTCAAAAAGACCAAAATGACTGCTTAGGATAATCTAGGCAAAAGGGATTACCAGGGAACTGTGAACTGCAAAATACCTCCCGACGAACCAAGAAGTATGGGTAGACAATCTCCTCGAATGCTATGTTTGGTGTATCACGTTTACAAGTTGGCAGACTCGACTTCTTACGGATAAAGGATTGTAAACCTAGTGGGATTTCCCTTTATATACGCGATGGTATGGGGAGCACAAGTCCGTACTAGCGCTATCTAATGCCAAAGCGAACGACAACCGCTAGGTTTAAAGACGTTGGAACATGTATCTAGCCTAGACCACTAAATGTGAGCGTTAAGTTTCAATGCTTCTTTAGGTTTATTCAATAAGTTTTAACGGTTGATCTTGAATTAGGTTTCAATTCCAAGGCCCTACCATTGTCATGCGAAAACTCCTATATGCAGGTATATGAGAAAAAAAAATCTTTGTCTTTGATGAAAGTTAACGCTAATTGAGGGATAGAGAGCACACAATCAATGCAACAATCAAAGAATGAAATATTTCCCTAATACATGACCTAAGTGCACTTAATCTTCCCTTAACAACGTAAGAAGTTTCATTTCATTTCCAATGCTTATGATGATGCAATTCTAGCTTCTCAATAATGCTACTAATGCAATATTTTCGCTTAAGTAAACTAGAATGATGTTCTTCTTTTCATAAAATGCAAAATGAATCTTTTACATAAAGCACTTTAATGAAAATTTCACAATTCTGAACAAACAAGCATCAATCAAATCCAAAGCATGATAAATGAAACTAAAAGCAACTTCTTCCCTGAAAGAACAACAAACCAAACACATAAATGCTTTAATCGAGAAACCAAGCAATGTAATCTATGCTTGGAATGAGAAAAGAGACACTTGAAATAAGAGAACAAACGAGACTCTTTCACTCATTCAATTGAAAATGAAGCAATGAAGACGTTGCGACTGAAAGATGGATTAAACAAAGCATCAAATCAGAAACTTGAAACAATGAGTGAATTAACAAATGAACGGTAATTGACCTATATGCCTAGGATCATAGAAACCATCGAAAAAACTCAAAAAATCAAGCAATGAAACTTCAAGTCAATCAATCAATCAAAGCCAGCAAACAAAGCATCCTAGTCATTTCCAGGCGGAAGAAGAGAGTCTGAGGGTCAAGACACACTGGCACTGGAATGGGAAAAAACTTTGATTTTTTCTTAACTCAAAGACCGACACGCTTTTTGGGCTGAAACTAGCGCTGGTTGGCACGACCGACACGATTGGCCAGGCTACAACTAGCGCTGATAGGCCTGATCGGCACGACTGTTTGGCCAAAAAGAGCGTTGATCAATGGATTCAAAGAAAAAATAAAAAGAACTTCACACAGGGCCAGACTTAACACATCAGAGGGTGGGTTAACCAACAACTTGACTTGATGAGCAAACAAACAACTGAATGGACAATGACCTAGATGCCCTAGGGACAAACCATCCAATACTAAAAAAATCAAGCAAACAAATCAAGCCAACGAAGCTTTCTAGCCAGGGAGAATACAAGCAAACAAGCCAAGAAACAGAACTTATGAGGGCAGGACACACTGGCAATGATTAAGGAGAAACCCTGATTTTAATCTACAGGAATTAGCACGAGTGCTTAACTGACAACAAGTGCCATAAGGCGGTACGACGCCACTGTTTAAGAGTAAATTGTGCTGATCGGCATGATTGTCAAAAAATAAACATCGCTGATCGAGGATTTCAAGAAAAAGATAAAAATTTTCAGAAAGCAAAACCAGACCTATCACTCTAAATTCAAGACTCTAGGCAACAGGCAGTGTAAAGCATAGAAAACCAAAAAGAAAGAGCGATACGACAAAAGTCAACACAAATCATGAAATGCAAACAATCCAAAGAGAGGGATGGATCTCCAGTGGAGTTGCCAATTTGTGGATTAGGTAAATCTCCTCTGCGGACATAGGTGATCCCTCTAGCCCAAGAGTGGGTCTAGTCGCAAACAAAACAAAATTAGACTAGAATCGAATAAGAGGGCCTACCTCTTAGAACAGTGATCCGCTTGATGGTGATCTTGCTTCTTTGCTCCATCTTCCTTTCGTTCTTTCTGTTCAAATATTTGAAACAAACACGCAAGAGACAACAACAAATGCGATAGCATACAACCGCATTCAATCTACTTAAAAAGTCAAGGAATCTTAAGCCATCAAATGTAATATGACACTCAATGTAGGAAATAAACCATTAGTTGTATTAATAAAACTCAAAGAGAAATACAACTTGAGCCTTGACATTGCAGGTTCCCTTTGGCATGTCCGGGTTCTAGCACCACTAGAAACATCTCATGATTCATTCTCAACACAATGGAAGTTCAAGGCCTCTTTCCTTATGCTTCAAACCAAATACAACAAGCTAATTCTCCCTTCACACACAAACTAGAAGGCTAAGGTTCTCAATATGGCTCTCAAGATTTGTAGATTATTTCAACCCTTTCATTAGCTAGCTGAGGGTGTAAAATGGGGAGTTTATATAGGTTTGGTGGAGGGGAAATGGATCTTCTTATGGTGGGAGAGGCCTTATCCCCTTTGGTTTGTTCCATCTTAATAGGGGAAAGGAGCCCAAACAGACTCTCTCGGCTCTATCTTGCTCAACCATTTACTAGACTTCTGTTCACGAAGCTTCTAGACTTGGAAGCTTCGACTCCATTTTTAAAAACTTGCCAAAAGAGGGTTGGTGCGAGTGATGAAGGGCTCACTTGTGCCATTCGGCACTAGGCTTGGTTTCAAACTCTGCAAATCAGTGTTGGGAAGGAAATGAGCACTAGCGTCGGTCTTGAAAACTGGGATTGAAGGAAGATTCTTGGGAAATGATGCAAGAGGGGAATGTTTTGCACATTAAGAGGGATGTAAAGGCATGCTCTTCATGATGGGAAAGCATATAGAGTTCACTATAGAGGTCCTCCAGGGTCGAGGAACGAGGAGTACGGGGACAATGACAAAATGTTGTGGAACAGATTATCCTCGACAGTAGTAGCTCTCTTCGGAGACAGATATTACGGCTAATTCAACAACTGGATGATTGGCCCCACAATGACTTCGACTATTCCTTAGCTGGACAACGAATGTTGCTCCAAGCTAACTTTCGGAACTGCGTCACCCTCTACGACTCTGCGTCTGCCTCTCAGCTCTCAGTTTGCCCCACAGAAACACCACAACGCAACTTCTTCAACCCAGCATTAGCTCTGCTAGCCTTTGCATCTGCTTGCGTCAGCTTCTCTGCCTCCTGCGTCCTCTGCGCTAGCCCTCTAAGCCTTTGCATCAGCTCAAGCTACCTCTGCATCAGCCCAGGTTGCCTCTCTGTTGTCTCTTCGGCACTTTTGCCTCTCTTCTATGTATTCTCGGCCTCTTGTCAAACTGCCCCTCGCTGCAATAGATCACTTGTTCGATGTCCTCAGCAAACCATGCCCCAAAAAATCGAATTGACTGATCAACTTGGTGTATCTTCAATTGACCCTCAAGCCTCTTCTTATACTTTTCCTGTTGACGATTCAATGGTCGAGATTAAGTCCCTAATCAACGACTAAGATTAAATTTGGCTTGATCCTCGTTATTTAGAACTTTCTCACCCATATTATATTAATACACATTAATATTTTAATTTTCCTAAGTTTAGACTTAAGTTCTCATTAAAAATATTAATTATTTTAATATCTCTCTATCCAGGTGGAATTTACCCAAACGATTTCTGGGTCTTGGAGATCTCATGTGCCTTAGCCTCTCCACCAATTTTCATGGATAGAGCACATCCGATGCTAACAAAAATCAACACTCCCTCTTAGCAAGGAATGTGCTCTAGTAATGCTTCAGCATGGAAACATCACACTGGTCCTCTGCACTGGTACCTGTGCTGATGCTTGACTTGCTGCCTCACATCCACTGCATTGCTGCTTCCCGTACTGCTGCCCATGACATTGCTATTGCCATTGCCACATCTATACTGCAACTCCCTCTCAACATGCTGCGCATGCTGCCCCTAGCACTGCCACTGCTAATTGCTGCACTGCAACTCAGTTACAGAGAAGTAAGTAGCTGACTTCTCCCAACCACTGACATCCTAGCCAGTCTGGAAGCCTCGTGATGTTGAAGCTGCCTTTGCTGCTATCCTGTGCTCCCTCTGCTACCATTGTCTTGTTGCAAACACCTCTGTGTTTCTCGCACTGCTGCAACCTCCACTGCGCTGCCTCAGATTTCTGCACTCTAGCCCTGCCTTGCTTCTCCACCACACTTTGCTCCACCTGACACCTGTCATCATGCTAGTGTTGTTAAGGGCTTCTGTAGCCAGATGTGATCCAAGAGTTTGGGCACGTCAAGGATCATGCCCCTTGCATGTAGTCCTCCTGAATACAACTCAATGTCACCCCACCTCTTCTCTAGAGGTGCATGAGCACTCATTGCACAATCGTCATCAGTGTTGACATCCTTCTCCGCCTTAGCTGGAGCTTCCTTTGAACTAGAAGCTTCTCCCTTGCTTTTCTTCCCAGGGCACTGAGATGCACAATGTCCCAGTTCCCCACAATTGAAGCACTTGACCTTGGAGATGTCCTTCTTCCTCTTCCCTTGCTGTCCCGCAGATGTTAGAGCCACATCCTCCTCCTCCTCTTTCTTGACTCAAACTCCCTTACCACTACTCCTCGCCTTGGTCAACCTCCTGATCTCTTCCTGTCGAAGAGCTGCCCACATCTCTTCCCAATTGAGGAGAGTTGCTCTGCCCAAGATGCTTTGGACAAATGTCTCCCAGTCCTCGGAGATTGCATTTAGAGCAGTTCTGACCATAAACGTTCGATCCGGTGTAGACCCCACGGAATTAAGCTAGTCGCAAATTCCTTGCAACTTGAGGAGGAAGTGATATATCTCTTCTCCTTTCTGCATCTGATATGAGCTGATTCTCCAACAACATCTTCCGTTGCATGGAAGAGCCCTGGTATATAGGGCCTCCCAAATCTCCCTTGCTGTGCTCTTCTCAGCAATATGTGGTATCACATGATCTTTGACCTCGCCTAGGATCATGCATTTCGTCTTCGCCTCGACCTCCTCATACTTCTCATTAGCATTTGGGTCAACTGGGACAACTACGGTTTTCAAGTCATAGTCCTTGATGCGATGTTTATCCAGGATTGCCAGGAACCTAGCCTTCCAGATGGCAAAATTGGAAGCCCCGTCCAATCTGTCCTGCTCCCTCAGTTTGTTCACTGCCATCTCTGCTCTTCTTCTAGACTTCCTCTGAGTCTCGACTTCCATCCTGGAAATCGACCAACTGTCGAACCGCTCCTCCCCAATCCTCCTTGCGACTGCAACTCGGATCTGGATTCCTTGGCTAGAAATTTGTCAAGGTAGTGATTCCCTCTACCTTGGTTCCATCTCCTTAGACACTGTTCTGTATAGACAGAAACAACGTCCCACCAGCTCCTCAAATCACAATTTGCACAGCTTCCTTAGCCCCGACAACTGAAGAATTTGAGCCCTTTAGGCTCTACGCAATCACGGCTTGGGCTGAATTTGCTCCTCCTGGCCACATCGTCGATCCTTCTTAGCTAAGAAAGATGACCAGGCACTGCGTAGGCTTGATCCACCCCTCTTTGCCTTTGCGTTGGCCCCTGCAGGCTCTGCGTCACCCTCTAAGCACTGCGTCACCTCTTCTCTTGCCGCTTCAGCTCTGGAACAACGTTGTCTCTCGGGACAACTGCTTCTGCTGCAAATTTTTCAGATTTCTTTTGTTGGCGTCTTCAGTCCTCTTGTGATCTGCAATCGCTCTGATACCATATGAAAATTTCTGAATCTAACACATCAGAAACCCCTACTGCAATATCTGGTTTATTAGCTCCTACTTGTTCATTACATTAACAAGTCATTTAATAATATAAACATCGAAATAAACACAATTGCATCCTTCACAAATATACAGATCAACAACTGAAATAAACTGAGACAACATAAGGGACACCATTATTTTTGGACAATTGTTCCTGGAAAAAACCAATGCGGGAAAACCGGTGTAATAGATATGAGGGTTTTATTATTATGCAGTTTACTGAATACAATTAGGGTGCCAGAAATGGCTCACCCTTTAGAGATTGTGGCTCACCCTTTAGAGATTGTTGTCGACAATAGTACCTCACTTCAGAGACAGATATTTCGACTAATTCAGCAACCAGATGACTGACCCCATAGTGACTTTGACTGTTCCTTAGCTGGACAACAAAAGCTGCTCCAAGCTAACTCCCGGAATTGCATCACCCTCTAAGGACTGCGTCACCCTCTACGGCTTTGTGTCTGCCTCTCAACTCTCAGTGTACCCCATAGAAACACCACAGCGCAGCTCCTTCAGCCCAGCGTTAGCTCTGCTAACTTCTGCGTATGCCTGCGTCAGCTTCCCGGCCTCCTTCGTCCTCTGCGCTGGCCCTCTAAGCCTTTGCATCAGCTCTGGTTGCCTTTGAATCAGCCCAGGTTGCCTCTACCCTGTCTCTCTGACACTTTCTCTACCTCTCTGCTATGTATTCACGGCCTTCTGCGGAACTAACCCTCGTTGCAATAGATCACTTGTTCGATTTCCTCATGAAACCTTGCCCCAGAAAATCAAACTAATTGATCAACTTGGTGTATCTTCAATTGACCCTCAAGCCTCCGCTTATACTTTTTCTGTTGACGATTCAATGACCGAGATTAAGTCCCTAATCAATGGCTAAGATTAGATTTGGCTTGATCCTCATTATTTAGAACTTTCTCACCCATATTATATTAATACACATTAATATTTTAATTTTCTTAAGTTTAGACTTAGGGTTTCATTAAAAATATTAATTATTTTAATATCTCTCAATCCAGGTAGAATTTCCCCAAACGATTTCTGGGTTTTGGAGATCTCATATGCCTTAGCCTCTCCACCAATTTTCATGGCTAGAGCACATTCAATGTTACCAAAAATAAAAAAAATTCATTCATTTAAACATGGCCAATCATGATACAACACTATTTAGAGATTTAATTTGCAGAATTTCGTTCCAAGAAAAACAACGAATTAACCCTAGAAAAGCGAAAATCCCAATTTCATGAATAAAGAAAATAAGGGATCAAAAGAACATTAACATAGTACTTACGTGTAAGAAGAATATTTCCAATCACCAAGATATGCCAATCATAGAAGCTCCAAGACAGAAGAATAACCAAACATCGAAATTCATCCATTCATCCAAAAAGTCTCATCTTAAAAAGATAGCGAAAATCGCACAAGAAGATATTATCCATTCCAAGTGATGATACAAATGAATTCATGTCTCTCCTATTTCTACACTCATTAGGAGTTCAAATTACTTAATTTTTGTTAGGTTTTGATAGCATTGGATGTGCTCTAGCCATGAAAATTGATGGAGAGGTTAAGGTACATGAGTTTTAAAAAACCTAGAAATTGTTTGGTGAAATTCCACTTGGATTGTATTTTATTAAAATAATTATTATTTTTAATGGGATTCCTAAGTCTAAACTTAGGAAAATTAAAGTATTAATGGGTATTAATCAAAATATGGGTGAGAATGTTTAAGAAAGCGAATAAGTCAAGTTTTAATCTTAGCCATTGATTAGAGACTTAATCTCGGCCGTTGAAGTCTCAACGAGAAAAGTATAAGGAGGCTTGTGGTTCATTTAGAAACACACGGAGAGAACGAATTGATCTGGAGTTCGATTTCTGGGGCTAGGAAGCTGAGAATTTGAACTGAGTGATCATTTTGCAGCAGAGGGGCAGGGATAGTTCAGGAATACTGGATAGAGAGGTGGAGAGCCACTAGTGGAGGTAGCACAACATCTAGAAGCACAGAGGTTGGGCCAGTCTGGGCCCACGCAGCCTTGACGCAGAGCCAGAAGGGCCACCGCAGAAGTGAGGCTGCCCTCACGCAAAAAGTCGGAAACTGCCGAGGAACTGTTGGAACAGCTTGGAGAGGTTGACACATATTTTCCAGAGGTAGAAGAGACAACGCAGAAGCTAACATAGAGCCTGTAAAGCTGACGTAGGGCCTACGCAGGGCTAGCGCAGAGATAGCCGAGGTTAGCCAGTTTTGCTGCCGGATCAGTTGGAATCTGTCGGGTGAAGTGAGGTAAACTCACTCTGCCATTATATTTTCTCTGTCATTGGATTGTCGGGAGGGCATCTAGCATTGTATTCAGAATTAATGCTTACTAAAAGAAAACCTTCAGAGCTACTGCACTGGTTTTCCCGCATTGGGTTTTTTTTGGGACTTTTTTGTCCAAAAATAACTGTGTCCTATGTATCTTGTTCTTTGCTCAGTTTCTTGTTTCATGTAATAAAATTAAATTGGTGTAGGCTGTAGAAGTAATTTACTTCAGTATTATTTAGAAAATAACTTGGTAATGTATATTAAAATCAAGTAGGAGAAGTAAATTCAGTTTTGTTGCAGTAGGGGTTCTTTCAGTGTGGGAATCTTCACATGGTATCAGAGCGTTGATTTTGAAACAGGAAGAGCAGATCCAACGCTGAGCAGAGAGGTCAATAGCTGCATTTGGTAGCAATTCGAATCCCCTTGAAGGGATTGTGCAGTCCTTGCCGGGAAGGCAGAGATTCCGAGGAAATCTCTCTTTGAGGGAGTCGACAGAGGTACGATTTCCGGTTTGTGAGCTTGCGGAGATAGAGGGAGTGACGTAGAGCCTCAGCGCAATGCTTGAAGGGCGCAGTTTCTGCTGGGGCAGAAATCCGTCGGAAAAGAGCAAAGACACATAGAAGGGGAATTTTTTCCTTAGAGGACCTTTCTCACCAAAAGTTTGAATTTTTCACTTGTCGAGCAGCAGACCAGTGCTGCGCATTGACTAGAGAAGTCAATTTGACAGTTTGGGTGAGATGGCATCACATGGACTCAAAGATAAGGACATGTTGGAAGGAGCTTCCAACTATGTCATATGGAAGACCATAATCTTAGCTATTCTGGAGGAATACGATCTCAAAGCCTACGTCAAGAGTATTGTGGTTGTTCCGGCTGACAATGATAAGAAGAAGAAGTATAAGGTTGAGCAGGGAAAGGCGAAAGGGTTCATACTCGATGGAGTTCCAGATCATGTGGTCTCACACTTGCAGGGCAAAAGTACAACCCGAGAATTGTGGGAAGCTTTGTCTTCACTGTATGAAGGTTCTTCCGAACAACGGAAGATGTACTTAGAACAAAAGTTGCAGCGAACATTGATGCATAAGGGAGAAGGGGTTAATTCCTATCTTCAACGGCTTTGGGACACTAGAGACCAGCTTGTTGCAGTGGGGTCTACTGCTCATTCTACCGCAATGGTAAGGACGACCCTGAATGGAGTCTTGGATGAATGGCAAGTCTTCGTACAAAGTATATTGGGCAGGGAAAGACTACCTTCATGGGAGGAGATGTGGGCATCCCTTCAACAGGAAGAATTAAGGAGGGATCTGGTTAAGGTAAACCTCAATGGCAGTAGTGGGAGTGGCACGAAGACTAAGGAGGAGGAGGAGAACACACCTCTAGCATGAAAGGGACAGCAGAAGCAAAAGCAGAAGGACATTTCGAAGTTGAAATGTTTCAGATGTGGCGAGATGGGCCACTTTGCATCCCAATGTCCTTTGAAGTAAAAGGATATGGATGAGAAACATGATCCTAAGGCTGCTCCAACAAAAATTGATGAAGATGAGTTTTCCATGAGTGCCCACGCATCTCCAGGAGGGAAATGGGGCGATATTGAGCTGTAGTCGGGAGGAATACACGTGGGCAGGATTCTTGAGGTGTCCACCTCTTGGATCAATTCCTTGCTACGGGAGCGCAAGATTCAGCAGTTAGCGAGATGCACTTAGTGTCAGATGATGCGTTGGGATTGATTGGAGAGACAGATGCAGTAGCCTGAGACCAGAGACAGATCAGTGTAGGGCAAGGTTGGCAGCAGTGTAGAAGTCAGCAGCATCGCAAAAGATTCTGAGGGTCAGAGACTAGTGACAGTCAGATTCCAACATTCACATGGTATTATGCTGAACACAGTTAGTTCAAGAATTTTGGATTCTTTTCCATTGCTGAGCAACAACAATTGGAAAATGACGCAGTGTAGAGCTAGCAGTGGCAGTGTTAGCAGCAGATGTAGAGGGGGCTGTAATACAGATGCAGTAGTGGTAGTGGCAGTGTCATGGGAAAAAGTACAGTAGCAGCAACAACAGTGCGGAAAGGAGATGCTTCAGAGACAGAGCAACATGCAGTTCGACATTGTTGCTAGAGCACTGTCCTCGCTAAGAGTGAGTGTTAGTTTTTAGTAGCATCAGATGTGCTCTAGCCATGAAAATTTGTGGAGAGACTAAGGCACATAAGTTCTAAAGAACCTCGAAATCGTTTGGTGAAATTCCACCTGGATTGTATTTTATTAAAATAATTAATATTTTTAATGGGGTTTCTAAGTCCAAACTTAGGAAAATGAAAGTATTAATGGGTATTAATCAAAATATGGGTGAGAATGTTCTAGAAAGCGAATCAAGTCAAGTTTTAATCTTAGCTGTTGATTAGAGACTTAATCTTGGCCATTGAAGTCTCAACATGAAAAGTATAAAAAATAGGCTTGGGGTTAATTTAGAAACACACACGAAGAGAACGAATTGATTTGGAGTTCGATTTTTGGGGTTAGGACGCTGAGAATTCGAATTGAGTGATCATTCTGCAACAGAGGGGTAGGGATAGTTTAGGAATATTGGACAGAGAGGCGGAGAGCCACTAGTGGAGGTAGCACAACATCTAGAAGGATTGACGTTGGCCCAGTCTGGGCCCACGCAGCCTTGACGCAAGCTAGAAGGGTCAGCGCAAAAGTGAGGTTGCCCTCAAGTAGAAAGCCGAAAACTGTTGGGGAACTGTTGGAACAACCTGAAGAGGTTGATGTAGAAGTTCAAGAGGTAGAAGAGATAGCGCAAAAGCTGACGCAGAGCCTGTAAGGTTGACATAGGGCCTACGCAGGGCCAACGTAGAGATAGCCGGGGTTAGCTAGTTCTGCTACCGGATCAACTGAAATCTGCCGGGTGGAGTGAGGTAAACTCACTCATTTTTTTTCCATTATATTTTCTTTGTCACTGGATTGCAGGGAGGGCATCTAGCATTGTATTCAGATTCACTGCTTAATAATAGAAAACTCTCAGAGCTGCTGCACCGATTTTCCCGCATTGGGTTTTTCGGGGGGCCATTTTGTCCAAAAGTAATTGTGTCTTATGCATTTTGTTCTTTGTTCAGTTTCTTGTTTCATGTAATCAAATTAAATTGGTGTAGGCTGCAGAAGTAATTTACTTCAGTATTATTCAGAAAATAACTTGATAATGTATATTAAAATCAAGTAGAAGTAAATTCAGTTTTGCTACAGTAGGGGTTCCTTCAGTCTGGGAATCTTCACATGGTATTAGAGCATTGATTTTGAAACAGGAAGAGCAGATCCAACGCTGACTAAAGAGGCTAATAACTGCATTTGGCAGCAATTCAAATCCCCTTGAAGGGATTGCACAACCCTTGTTGGGAAAGCAGAGATTTCGAGGAAATCTTTCTTTGAGAGTGTCGATAGAGGTACGATTTCCGGTTTGTGAGCTTGCAGAAGCGGAGGGAGTGATGCAGAGCCTCAGTGAGTGCTTGAAGGGCGCAGTTTCTGTCGGGGCCGAAATTCGTCGGAAAAGAGAATAGACACAGAAGGGGAATTTTCTCCTTAGAGGACCTTTCTCGCCAAAAGTCCTAATTTTTCACTTGCTGTGCAGCAGACCAGTGTTGCGTAGTGACTAGAGGAGTCAATTCGACAGTTTGGGTGAGATGGCATCACATGGGCTCAGAGATCAGGACAGGTTGAAGGAGCTTCCAACTATGTCATATGGAAGACCAAAATCTTAGCTATTCTAGAAGAGTATGATCTCGAAGCCTACGTCAAGGGTGTTGTGGTTGTTCCCGCTAACAATGATCAGAAGAAGAAGTACAAGGCCAAGCAGGGAAAGACGAAGAGGTTCATATTCGATGGAGTTCGAGATCATGTGGTTTCATACTTGCGGGGAAAAAATACAGCCCGAGACATGTGGGAAGCTTTGTCTTCACTGTATGAAGGTTCTTTCAAACAACAAAAGATGTACTTAGAACAAAAGTTGCAGCGGACATTGATGTAGAAGGAAGAAGTGGTTAACTCCTATCTTCAACGTCTTCAGGACACTAGAGACCAGCTTGATGTAGTGGGGTCTACTCCTCAGTCTACCACAATGGTAAGGACAACCCAGAATGGAGTCTCGGATGAATGGCAAATCTTTGTCCAAAGTATATTGGGCAGGGAAAGACTACCTTCATGAGAGGAGATGTGGGCAGCCCTTCTACAAGAAGAATTAAGGATGGATCTGGTTAAGGTCAACCTTAATGGTAGTAGTGGGAGTGGCACAAAGACCAAGGAGGAGGAGGAGAACACAGCTCTAGCATGAAAGGGACAGTAGAAGTAGAAGCGAAATAAGGACATTTCGAAGATGAAATGTTTCAGATGTGGCAAGATGGGCCACTTTGCATCTCAGTGTCCTTTGAAGCAAAAGTATAAGGATGAGAAACATGATCCTAAGGCTGCTCCAACAAAAATTGACGAAGATGAGTTTGCCATGAGTGCCCACGGATCTCCAGGAGGGAAATGGGGCAAGGGAAATGGGGCAATATTGAGCAGTAGTTGGGAGGACTACATGTGGGCAGGATCCTTGACGAGTCCACCTCTTGGATTAATTCCTTGCTACGGGAGCTCGAGATTCAGTAGTAGCGAGATGGACTTAGTGTCAGATGATGCAGTGGGATTGATTTGAGAGACAGATGCAGTAGCCTGAGACTAGAGATTGATCAATGCAGAGCGAGGTTGGTAGCAATGTAGATGGCACAGTGTAGAAGTCAGTAGCAATGCAGAAGATTCAGAGGGTCAGAGACTAGTAACAGTAAAATTCCAACTTTCACATGGTATTATGCTGAACACAGTCAGTTCAGAAATTTTGGATGCTTTTCCGTTGTTGAGCAACAACAATTGGAAAATCACGCAGTGTAGAACTAGCAGTGGCAGTTTTAGCAGCAAATACAGAGGGAGCTGTACTACAGATGCAACAGTGGCAGTGGCAGTGCCATGGGCAGCAGTACAATAGCAACAACAACACAATGTTGGTGGCAACAACAGTGCGGAATGGAGATGCTTCAGAGACAAAGCAACGTGTAGTTGGACATTGTTGCTATGGCACTTTCCTCGCTAAGAGGGAGTGTTAGTTTTTGGTAGCATCGAATGTTCTCTAGCCATGAAAATTGATGGAGAGTTAAGGCACATGAGTTCTAAACAACCCAGAAATCGTTTGGTGAAATTCCACTCGGATTGTATTTTATTAATATAATTGATATTTTTAATGGGGTTCCTAAGTCTAAACTTATTAAAATTAAAGTATTAATGGGTATTAATCAAAATATGGGTGAGAATGTTCTAGAAAGTGAATAAGTCAAGTTTTAATCCTAGCCGTTGATTAGGAACTTAATCTCGGTCGTTGAAGTCTCAATTAGTATAAGGAGGAGGCTTGGAGTTCATTTAGAAGCACACATGGAGAGAACGAATTGATCTTGAGTTCGATTTCTGGGGATAGGAAGCTGAGAATTCGAACTGAGTGATCATTTTGCAGCAGAGGGGTAGGGATAGTTCGAGAATATTGGATAGAGAGGCGGAGAGCCACTAGAATGATTGATGTTGGGCCAGGTTGGGCCCACGCAACCTCGACACAGAGCTAGAAGGGTCAGCGCAGAAGTGAGGTTGCCCTCACGCAGAAAGCCGAAAACTGCCAGGGAACTGTTGGAACCGGTGTGGAAAAAATCGAGATTAAATCCCCAAAATGCGATTTTTTCATTGGCCGATTAAATCGGCCGCTTTTTTGTCAATTTTTTCACAGTTGAAAAAGTCGGGATTAAATCGGGACTTTTTCCAAAAAATCGTGAATGAGGTAGTTTCTTCAACGATTTTTTTTTTTTTTTGAAAAAAATCGGGATTTTATTGAAAAAGTTGGGACTTTTTAAGAAATTAATATTTTTGTTTTTTTTTTTTTTTGCCGATTTTTTGCCAACTTTTTCAAAAAACTCCCGACTTTAACGACTTTTTCAACTTCTAGACCCTTGCCGATTTAATCCAGACTTTGACTTTTTCCACATTGGTTGGAACAGCTTGGAGAGGTTGAACAGAAGTTCCAGAGGCACAGGAGACTGTTAAAATTTCTGTTTTCCCACCCCGGTTTTCAATTTCTCCTTATTTCTCCCATGTAGTTAAATGCCCTTTCCCATAAACATACATTCAACAAGCTGGAAAAAATAAATTTTGCTGAAAACACAAATTTGGAAAATTTACAGAATGCTGGAAATTGCAGAAATAAAAATCAGCAGTAATAAACAGCCATTAAAACACATTAAAACACTGATATTTTTGGTCAACGTGACCCTGGAAAAACCCCCTACAACTCTTGGGGAAAACCAGTTTGAGAGCTCTTCTTTATTTCTGAAAAATGTCTTTTTACAGCAAGAAAATTTCAGCAAAAAATTACAACAAAATAATTTTTTCAGCAAGCAAACTTATCCGTTTTCAGCCCAACGGACCACCTGGAAACTTCTCAGTTTTCAGCAAAAAAATCAGCTTTTTTTCTGCTTGTTCTTGCTGCTGTTCTACTTGTCTTTCTGCTGTTCTGATTTTACTAAAGAGCTGCCTGGTATGTGTGCCAAACTGCTGCCTCTTTCTCCTTCTTGTCCAGAAATCTCCCTTGCTCTCTTGCTCTCCTTCTCCCAATCTGCTCATGAAAGAATGAATGATCTTTTCCTCCTTTTCCTCCTTTAATATAACTCCAAGTGACTTTTGGGTGATCCAAGTGACTTTTGGGTGATCTCTAAATCCAATGGCTGAAATAGATTTAGATCAATGGCTGAGATTAAATGCACATTTAAATCTCACTTTCTGTTTTTTAACTCACTCCACTTTAATAAAGACCCACTTAGTCATTTATTTCCAAAGTCACTTTTCCTTTCTAATTTTACATTGACTTTATAAAAGTCACTTTAAAATTAGACTTTAGTAACTTTATCACTTAAAGTCACTTTTAAATTAGATTTAACTTTATAAAAATTATAAAGTTACTTTGGAGAAAAATTAAAATCTTTTGGACACTTTTCCCTAGGCCAAAGATCAAAGCTTAAGGGAACCACCTGTCCTCCGGTACCAAATTTCAACAATGCAGAGCCTGAAAGGTTGATATAGGGCCTACACAGGGCCAATGCAGAGGTAGTCGGGGTTAGCCGGTTTGATGTCGGATCAGCCGGAATTTGCCGGGTGAAGTGAGGTAAACTCACTCTGTTTTCTACCATTATATTTTCTCTGTCACCGGATTGCCAGGAAGTCATCTAGCATTGTATTAAGAATTACTGCTTAATAATAGAAAACCTTCAGAGTTGCTGCACCGGTTTTCCCGCATTGGGTTCTTCCGGGGACTTTTTGGTCCAAAAATAACTGTCCTATGTATCTTGTTCTTTGCTCAGTTTCTTGTTTCATGTAATCAAATTAAATTGGTGTAGGCTGTAGAAGTAATTTACTTCAATATTATTCAGAAAATAACTTGATAGTGTATATTAAAATCAAGTAGGAGAAGTAAATTTAGTTTTGCTGTAGTAGGGGTTCCTTCAATGTGGGAATCTTCACAATTTGAGACGACATTAGCCCATCAACTAAAATAATGTGCAAGTAACTATCTATTGGTGACAAGCCCACCAAACTAGCTCACAAATAAAATAATAAGCCTCCCAAGAGGTTGAATGGTCAATAATGCATGTCGTTTGGCTCTCTCAAAAGCTTGATGAAGTCCATAAGTGCCAAAATGATCAGTTGGACTTCCAAAAGTAATGGACAAGGGGCTGACCCGTTGTTCTCCACATAATAAACCTTTGGTGTTCCTAATGGTTGTGAGGGCACAAAATTGACTTCTTTGGTCTCCAAGTAAGTCGAAGATGCCTGCAGATTGTTGATTTGGGGTAACATCGGATGTGCTCTAGGCCTCAAAGTGTGTAGGGAGGCTTGGGCACATGTATTCCAAAGAACCCAGAAAACGTTTTGTGATGAAGTCCATAAGTGCCAAAATGATCAGTTGGACTTCCAAAAGTAATGGACAAGTGGCTGACCCGTTGTTCTCCACATAATAAACCTCTGGTGTTCCTAATGGTTGTGAGGGCACAAAATTGACTTCTTTGGTCTCCAAGTAAGTCGAAGATGCCTGCAGATTGTTGATTTGGGGTAACATCGGATGTGCTCTAGGCCTCAAAGTGTGTAGGGAGGCTTGGGCACATGTATTCCAAAGAACCCAGAAAACGTTTTGGGAAATTCCGCCTAGAGACAATTTTATTAAAATAATTAATATTTTTTAATGGGACCCTAAGTCTAAACTTAGGAAATAAAAAATATTAATGGGTATTAATCTAATTGTGGGTGTAACTTCTAGAAGAAGATGAGGATTAGGCTAAAATGATCTTAGCCATTGATTAACTTTTAATCTGGGCTATTAAATGTCAACGAGAAGATTATTTAAGGGAGCTTGAGGGTCCTTTGGAAAATACATTGAGAGATCAAGAGATCGAATTTATGAAGTGAGAAGTTCTTAGGAGGAAATTCTGATCGAGTTGATTTCTTGCAGAGAAAGGCAGTGTGTATCTGGAAGAAGGAAGTTTTCCTGGGCTGGAGAGTACGAGGCAAAGAGAGGGCAGAACGATGTCCAGAGAGAGGCAGACGTTGGCCCACGTAGAGCTGATGTAGTGGCAGCGTAGGCCTTGGAGGGCGATCGAATTCCTGTTGAGGAAATCAAGTTTCAGTAGCCAAGAGTCGGGGTGTGAGATCGAGAGGTAGAGATTCAGATTTTCCAGCCAATAGAGGGTCCAGAGAAGGAGCAACATGATACCCAGCAGGGGTGACGTAGGAACTACGTAGGAGTGACACAGTTTTGCATAGAGGGCACGTAGAGGCTCCAGTTTAGCGTGATTAGCCTCAGATTCTCCTAGTGACAGGGTGAGATCATTTCACCATTCATTTTGTCTAGTTGCTTCCTACATCGTATTGCTAGTTGAGCATCCAAGAATTGTACTCAAATGTTCTCCTGCATAATAATAAAACCCTTAAATCTACTGCACTAGTTTCCTTGCATTGGGTTTTTCCGGGGACATTTGTCCAAAAATAATGGTGTCAATTGTGTTGTATTTTCTTTCTCGCGCAGTCTCTTGTTTCCACATAATATTTAATGAAGTGAAGGCTGCAGTGTATGTATTACGATATTTGCCGTAGGAAACTGCAAGTAATTTGTTTAAAGGAGTTTAACAAATAGGAGTAATATCATCAGTAGCTGCAGTAGGGGTTTCGGTTAAGGAATTTTCGCATGGTATCGAAGCTGCAGGTGAAGCAAGAAGAGCGGAGCCGGTAGATCCAACGCTTAGCGGAAGAAGGAAATCGAAAAGATGTACGAGTTCTTAGCTGGAGGGCTGAAATTTCGACATAGTATCTCTCCGAGAGAGTCGACAGAGAGAAGGTCTTCCAGATCGAATTTTTGTCGGGCAGAGGGAGTAGCACTGAAGCCTCAGCATAAGGAGAGTTGGTGGGACGCAGATTTTTTTGCAGGCAGTTTGTTGTGCAAAAAATCGTCAGAAGAAAGAGGAGAACCATAGTTGAGGGAATTTCTTCCTCATCGAATTCCTAGCCAAGGAATTCGAATTCTCTAGAGCTGAGCAACAGCAAGGGGCAACCGTTTTACTAGTTCTAGTAGGGAGTACATAGGCTAGCCCAACAACAGCACAGAGGAGAGTGGAGGTCATTTGACTTTCTATTTTTGGTAGAAATGGCAACTAGTGGCTTGAAGGATTAGGACAGGTTGGATGGAGCATCCAACTACGTCATCTGGAAGGCTACAATGTCATTCTTTTTAGATGAGCATGCCCTCAACACATACGTCGACATCGTGATGGTTATCCCTGCAGATGCAGATCCATTGAAGAAGTACATATCAAAAATGGCGAAGGCCAAGAGGATGATCCTTGATGGAGTAAAGGATCATGTAGTGTGTCATGTCGCTAGTAGAGGAATTGCTAAGGAGATGTGGGATGCCTTGGCTACATTATATCAAGGATCTTCTGAGAAGCAGAAGATGTACTTGGAGCAGAAGCTGAGATTTGCTCAGATAAGGAAACCCGTGATGAATTGTTTGTTGCGGTGCATACAATTCAAGATTTAGAGTTGGTTAGACTGGCCCTCAATTCTGTCTCAGATGAGTGGCAAGTCTTTGTCCAGAGTATCCTGGGTAGAGCAGCATTGCTGAATTGGGATGAGTTGTGGGCAACTCTAAAACAAGAGGAGCTGAGGAGATGTGAAAATTTCTGAATATACACATCAGAAACCCCCACTGCAATTACTGTTTTAACATCTACTACTTGATCTTTGCATTAACAAGTTATTTAATTACATAAACATCGACGAAAAACACTATTGCAGCTTACACATACATACAGATCATGAACTGAAGTATACTAAGACAATCACACAAGGGACACCGTAATTTTTGGACAATCGTCCCCGGAAAAACCCAATTCGGGAAAACCGGTGCAACATATAGAGGGTTTGTATTATTAAGAAGATTCTTGAATACAACTAGGGTGCCAGATATGACTCACCCAACAAAGAAAAATCTTGGCAGAAGTACCTCTATCCAGAGACGGATATTCCGGCAAAATCAACCACTGGATAATCAAACCCCACAGATGACCTGACTGTTCTTAGTGTTGGGCAGCGATGGCTGCTCCAAGCTCTGCGTTGGAACTGCGTCACCCCCATAGTGAGCCTCCCTTGCTCAGAAAGTCAATTTGCTGAATTCTTTGCCCGATAAAATCTCCCCATTGCTGCCTCTAAGGGCCTGCATCAGCCCCTATGGCTTTTGCATCACTTGTGTCAACCCCTACGACCTCTGCGTTACCCTCTCTGGGACTGCGCTGTCTCTTCCGGTGCTGCTCTGCCTCTCTGCTATGTATTCTTTGGCCTCGGACTGAAGTTCCTTTGCCGAACTGCCCCTCACTGCAACTCAGATCATTAGCTCTATTTTCTTAGCAAACCTCGCCCCCAGAAAAATCGAACTCATTGATCTATTTGGTATATCTCCAATTGACCCTCAAGCCTCCGCTTATACTTTTTCTGTTGATGAATCAACGACTGAGATTAAATCTCTAACCAACAGATAATATTAAAACAATTTATCCTCGTCAACTAAAACCTTCTCGCCCATATTTTTATTAATACACATTAATATTTTTATTTTCCTAAGTTTAGACTTAGGAACTCATTAAAAATATTAATCAATTTAATAACTCCTCGTTCGGATGGAATTTCTCCAAAGGATTTTTGGGTTTTGGAGATCTCATGTGTTCTAGCCCCTCCACCAAATTTCGGAGCTAGAGCACATTTGATGCTACCCAAAATCAATAGGAGAGACTTAGTCAAGGTCAAACTTGATGGAAGCAGCAACAACAGTGGGTCGAAGCCCAAGGAGAAGGAGGATAATGCAGTCTTTGCAGCGAAGGGACAACAGGAGCAGCAAAGACGTAAGAAAGACGTCTCGAAGATCAAGTGTTTCAGGTGTGGTGGGATGGGTCACTACGCTACCCAGTGTCCTCTGAAGAAGGACAAGGATGAGAAACACGATCCGAAGGCTGTGCCTGCGAAGATTGAAGAGGAGTTTGCAATGACAGCCGAGATACCTCCAGGAGGGAGGTGGGCTGATTTGGAGTTGTAGTTCTAAAAAGCTACACATGGGCAAGATCCTTGAGGAGTCCACCTCTTGGATCAATACCTTGCTATGGGAGCCCAATTTTGTGGTAGCAGAATGGACTAGTGTCGGATAGTGCCGAGGAGTGTCAGAGAGACAATTATAGTGGCTAGGAGTGCCAGAGACTGAACAACGCAGAGCAAAGTTGGCAGCAGTGCAGATGGCACTTTGCAGAAGTCAGCAACAATGCAGTAGATTCAAAGGGTTAGTGCAAAGACTAGCAGCAGTCAGGCTCCAGCATTCACGCGGTATCATACTGAACATAGTTAGTTCAGTAATTTTGGATGTTTTTCCATTGCCGATGGAGTAGCAACAACAATTTGCAATGCAGCAGCAGCAACAATTTGCAATGTAGTAGCAGCAACAATTTGCAATGCAGTAGCAGTTGGTAGTGGCAGTGCTAGCAGCACTGCAGATGCAACACCTGAGAGGGCGCTGTAGTATGGATGCAGTGTTGACAGTGGCAGTGTCAACAATAGTACAGTTACAACAACAACGTAGTAGTTGGTGGATAGCATGTCAGACATTAGCAACACAGAGGACGATG